>JARHVA010003982.1:410000-590000 GCA_037957365.1 Torreya grandis
TCATGCTTCCTTGAGTTAGCATAAACAATAGATAACTTAGTATTTTAACAAGCAATCCAAGCACAACAAGATCAAAGAAAGATATTAGATTTAATTATACATTAATTATAGTTAATCCAAGAAGGTATTATTTACCATTTACAAATGTGGACATGTATAGCCAATAACCATGCTTAAAACAGCTCACCCTTAAGAATTTAAAGCTTAATTATAGTCTTATCATGTTTCATACTATATATCATGGTTGAGGTAATTTATCAAGGCTAATCAAAAGGGAAAGGAGGCTAAGCTTAGCCATAACAAACCCCCATTCACCTCAATTTTTAAAAGATAGTATGGTTTGTTGGAAATATTGTCATTGATGTCAAAGGTTTAGTATTATTGGTGATAAAGGCCCCATTGTATTTAATATTGTTTGTAATAAATATATCTTGGATAATATGAGTTAATATTTAATTAATATTAATGAATATATTTTTGGTTGCATATGAGACAAAAGAAGGGCCCATGGAGAAGTCAAAGAGCCACAGGGTAAAGACAAAAGAAGGATGGGATGCATTTTCCCATGAAGAGTCATTTTGGGGAATACCAAGAGTCACCAAGTGAAGACAAAAGAGTAAGGGCAAATTTCTCATGAAGGGACACCTTAAGGAATACGAAAAGTCATCAAAGATAAGGATAAAAGTGGGAAGGACATTTTTGGTCATGAAGGGTCACCACATGACTTTCAAAGGCTTGAATATGAAGGGTCATCCAAGATTGGTGCCATTTTCCATGAGGATTGAAAGGTCACAAAGGGGGAAGGCCAAAGGTCATTTGGAAAGCTATAAATAAAGGCTTAAGTAGCCATTTGTAATATGAGTGTGAGAGGTTAATTTGATATTGTATTATCTAGCTTAGAAGAGCAAAGGTGAGAGAGAGGAAAGAGATGTTATATTGAACTATCATTTGTTGATTTAGAAACACTGAGAGATAGGTGTGTGGTTTACACAAAGTGGATGATGCTCATGTGGGTTGGTGCTTGGAAAAGGGGTTTGAAGTTCCTATGGGTTGGTGCTCATGAATTGTAGTTAAGGTTGGTACTTGGCAAAGGGGTATGGTACTCTTGTGGGTTTGTTCTCACTAATATACTTGATATTTTTCTCTGTGGTTTTGCCCACATTGGGTTTTTACATTATATCTGGTGTCTCTCTCTTTCTTGTGTGATGTTTATTATTTGAGTTTTATTACATATCTTGAATGTTTGATTAAGGGAAAGTTTTATAAGATATATATAGTGATTCACCCCCCTCCCCTCTTAGTATATTTCGTGCTTAACAATTGGTATCAGATCAGATTCCTTTTTGAAAAGTTTTATAGCTTGAAGGTGGATCAGGAAAGCACAAGATGACCATACATAAAGGTGCCTCTGCAAGCAAAATAATAGTTGATCAAGAAGAAGAGGATGAAGCTGAAGTGAATATGGAAGGAGAACTCATGTGTGCCTTAGAAGAGTTGAAAATTGTTGAAAAGAAAAATTGAAGATTAAAGCATCAAATTGAGAAAAATGACAAGGAGTCAAAGGAGATAATTGAAGATCTGATGGCATAGTTGGAAATATCAGGAAAAGAATGTGAAAGGTATGTTACTAAAATTGCCTTTTTAAAAGAAGATATTGAGAAATCAGTCAATAATAAAATAGTCAATGATTCAAAATTTGAGAATAGCACTAATATGTTGAATAAGATATTAGAAAGTCAAAAGGCAATATTAGATAAGACAGGTATCAGTTTTGAAAAGAAGAACTATGTTGAAGCTCTTACAAATAAAGAAACAAGAAGGGAAGGAATGGATAATACAGAGGACAAAGAAGGCTGGAAGGAACAAAGCTATAAAAGGCAATCAGGTTAGAGATTCACAAATAGGTCCTATTTTTATGGTTACTATTTTTATTGTAATGGATATGGTCATAAGAAATTAGAATGTAGAAAAAGAGCTAACAATCTCAAAAATAAGGAAAAGGAAGGTCATGTAGAGTCAATCAGAAGCTATAACTCTTTTGCTCTTCTATCAAGATTTGGTGAAGAGACCATAATTTGTTACAAGTGTAACAACTTTGGACACATAGCTTGGAATTGTAGAAGCATGTTTGAGTCAGTCAAGAAGGACCAGAGTTTTAGGGTTCCATTCATCAAGAAAAAGGCTCAGACATGGCAGAAGAAATAATCTGAAGGTTCCATGTTGGTCCAGACAGCTCTACATGCAAGAAATGAAGAAAAGCCATGGTTTATTGATAGAAGATGTTTGAGGCACATGACAGGAGACAAGAGCAAGTTCATAACCCTAAAGAAGATCAGTGGTGGCACAGTGAAATTTGGGGACAATACTACTACCAGAATTACCAAGAAAGGTACACTAAGTTTAGATAATGGTAGAACTAAAAATGAAAATGTTTTATATGTAGAAGGTCTTAAGCATAATCTTTTGAGTGTAAGTCAAATGTGTGATCAAGGACACACAATAAATTTTTATGCAGAAGGTTGTGAAATTAGAAGAAAAGATTTAGATGTATTAATTGTAGATGCTTAGAGAATAGGTAATAACTTATATATGCTATCAGACATCAAAGGTCAAAAGTGTTGTTTGAGTCAGATTGAAGAAAGTTGGCCATGGCACAGGAGAATGGGGCACATAAATTTTGACAATCTTGTCAAAATTTGCAAAAAACAAGTAGTCAGGAATCTTCCAATGATCACAAAGCCATCTAACACACTTTGTGGACCTTGTCAGCATGGGAAGCAGGCTAGAAGGCAGTTCAAAACAAAAGAGTACTTGACCACTCAGATGCTAGAGCTTGTTCACACTAATCTATGTGGACCTATGAGGACTTAAAGTACTCAAGGTGATAAATATTTCATGTTGCTTATTGATGATTTTTCACGTATGACTTGGATAATGTTTTTAAAGAAAAAATCATAAGCTTTTAGACAATTCAAAGCATTCAAAGCATTAGTTGAGAATGAAACTAATCTGAAGATTAAGTGTCTAAGATCAGATTGAGGAGGAGAATTCATGTCAGATCAATTTATTGGGTTTTGTGAAGATCATGGAATAAAGAGATAGTATTCAGCAGCCAAAACTCCACAACAAAATGGAGTAGTTGAATGGAAAAATAGAATAGTTCAAGAGATGGTGAGGACAATGCTAAATGAATCCAAGATAGTAAATAAATATTGGAGAGAGGTAGTTGGAATAGCAGTGCATATTTAGAATAGAGCTTTATTAAGAGTCAACAGTGACAAGACTCCTTATGAGCTATGGAAAGACAAACCAACAACAATTGATTATTTTAGAGTTTTTGGTAGCAAATGCTTCATAAAGAGAACCAATGAAAAACTTGGTAAGTTTGAATCTAGAGCAGATGAAGGTATATTTCTTGGTTATTCTTGCAAAAGTAAAGCTTATAAATGTTTTAACAAAAGAACCAAGAAAATTGTTCAAAGTGCAAGTGTCAGGATAGAAGAAGATGGAACACAAAAGATCAGTGATCCAATAGACATTCCTAAAATCATTGAAGAGGAAGGCTTTGAAGAATCAAATGAAGATGAAGAAAAGGAGAAAAAGGGCACCAAGACTCCATCCAAATATGTTCAAAAAAATAATAATGAAAGTGACATCATTGGGGACATAGAAGAAGGAATTCACACCAGAAGAATGATTGTAAGTGAATCTGAACAAGTTAATTTCTCTTTGTTATCTAAAATTTAGCCTAGAATTTTTATAGAAGCCAGACATGATGAGCATTGGGTTAAGGACATGGATGAAGAATTAGATTAGATAGAAAAGAATGATACTTGGGAATTAGTGCCTAGACCAAAAGATCACAATGTGATAGGAACAAAATGGGTTTATAGAAATAAGTTGAATGAAAATGGAGAAGTAACCAATAATAAAGAAAGATTAGTATGTAAAGGATATGCTTAGATTGAGGGAATAGATTTTGAAGAAACTTTTGCACCAGTAGCAAGGTTAGAGGCTATTAGAATGTTTCTTGCATGTGCGGTATTTAAAAATTTCAAAGTATTTCAGATGGATGTCAAATTTGCCTTCTTAAATGGGAATCTTGAAGAAGAGGTCTACATTGAGTAGCTTGAGGGGTTTATTCTCTCAAATATTAGTAATCATGTATGCAAATTGAAGAAAGTATTGTATGGATTAAAACAAGCTCCCAGAGCTTGGTATGCAAGACTTGATAATTACCTGCAAGATCAAGGATTCAAGAGAGGATTTGCTGATAGTAATCTTTTCATCAAAACAAAAGGTGAACATCAATTGATTGTTGTGGTTTATGTTGATGATATCATTTTTGGAGGAAATATAGAAAAGATGACAAAAGAATTTTTTGATAGAATGCAAAAAAAATTTGAGATGTCTATGCTTGGAGAATTATCATTTTTCTTAGGATTACAAATATTTCAATCAAATAAAGGAATTTTTATATCTCAAAGTAAATATGCCAAGGAAATGTTGAAGAAATTTGGTTTTGAGAATTGTGTACCAGTTGGCACACCTATGTGTATAGGAAATAAGGCAAGCAAGGATGAAGATTCACTTGTTACAAATCAAGCTTTGTATAGATCTATGATTGGTAGTCTTTTATATTTGACAGCATCGAGACCAGACATCATGCATGCATTAGGTATGGTTGCAAGATATCAGTCATCTCCAAGAGATAGTCATGTTTAGTTGGTGAAAATAATATTTAGATATACCAAAGGGACATTGGATTATGGACTATGGTATCCCACAGGTAAAGATTTCACTTTAGTTGCTTATGCAGATTCAGATTGGGCAGGGTGCTTAGATGACAAAAAGAGTACAAGTGGAGGAGCTTTCTTCCTTGGTGATAACTTAGTATCATGGCTAAGCAAGAAGCAGAACTTAGTATCAATTTCTTCAGCTGAAGCAAAATATATTGCAGTAGTATTGTGTTGTACTCAAGTTCTTTGGATGAAGAAAACTTTGGAAGATATCAAGGTAAAGTATGATGAACCTATTTCCATTTTTTGTGATAACACAAGTGATATAAATTTTTCAAAAAATCCAGTAATGCATTCAATAACAAAACATATTCTGATTAGATATCACTTTTTGAGAGAGCAGGTTGCAAATCAATAGGTTAGGTTGGAATATATTAGTACTACAGAGCAGATTGTAGATATTTTCACAAAGGCACTACCAAAAGACACATTTGAGTATCTATGAGAGAAGTTGGGAGTAACGTCCCTTACTTCTTGCCATTGAGGTTCAGCATCAGTTGAGGTGGAGCTAAGTGTTAGCTCCAGGTAGGCCCTTTGCCATTGATGTCAAAGGGGGAGAATAATAGGTATAGGTACAAGTGCAAAAAATAGGTACAAGGAATAGGTACAGGTTGCTACAGTAAGGGGGAGTTATTGTATGCTTTTAGATGATAGTATGTGCAGGTGACATGATGTGGCAGTTTTAGGATTGAGGTTGCCATTAATGACAAAGGGGGAGATTGTTGGAAATATTGTCATTAATGTCAAAGGTTTAGTATTATTGGTGATAAAGGCCCCATTATATTTAATATTGTTTGTAATAAATCTATTTTGGCTAATATGAGTTAATATTTATTTAATATTAATGAATATATTTTTGGTTGCATATGAGACAAAAGAAGGGCCCATGGAGAAGTCGAAGAGCCATGAGGTAAAGATAAAAGAAGGATGGGACACATTTTCCCATGAAGAGTTATTTTGGGGAATACCAAGAGTCACCAAGTGAAGACAAAAGAGTGAGGGCAAATTTCTCATGAAGGGACACTTTAAGGAATATGAAAAGTCACCAAAGATAAGGACAAAAGTGGGAAATACGTTTTTGGTCATGAAGGGTCACCACATGACTTTTCAAAGGCTTGAATATGAAGGGTCATCTAAGATTGGTGCCATTTTCTATGAGGATTAAAAGGTCACAAAGGGGGAAGGCCAAAGGTCATTTGGAAAGCTATAAATAAATGCTTAAGTAGCCATTTGTAATATGAGTGTGAGAGGTTAATTTGATATTGTATTATCTAGCTTAGAAGAGCAAAGGTGAGAGAGAGGAAAGAGATGTTGTATTGAACTATCATTTATTGATTTAGCAACATTGAGAGATAGGTGTGTGGTTTACACAAAGTGGATGATGCTCATGTGGGTTGGTGCTCACGAATGATAGTTGGGTTGGTGCTCGGCAAAGGTGTTTGAAACTCCTATGGGTTGGTGTTCATGAATTGTAGCTAAGGTTGGTACTTGGAAAATGGGTATGGTGCTCCTGTGGGTTTGTTCTCACTAATATACTTAATATTGTTCTTCGTGGTTTTTCCCAAATTGGGTTTCCATGTTATATCTGGTGTCTCTCTCTTTCTTGTGTGATGTTTATTATTTGAGTTTTATTGCATATCTTGAATGTTTGATTAAGGGAAAGTTTTATAATATATATATACCGATTCACCCCCCCCTCTCAGTATATTCCATGCTTAACATGGTTGACAAATTTATGCTATTATAATATGGCCTAAAGGTGTCATAAAAAATATTCTCCATAATAAAGGGGGCATATACACATAATAACCAATCCCATAGACCAAAGGTGAAAAACATATAAATCTAGCCTTTAAGCATAGGCCATGCCTCATTAAAATGAAAGAGGTTATAAAATTAAGTTTTTAACCATTATAAAAAAGAAATTAATTTATTACATAGTCGACAAATATCTCAGGCTTAATAATCTCTAGTCTTATATAAGGGTCAATCCAGTTGATTAAATATAGTCAGTAAGGAAGATATAATGTGTATATAATTTTACCATATTCAACAAGTGAGAAATAAACCACAAGGTGTATCAAATAAATGAAATCTAAGTGGGATGGGTAGAGGACAAAACATGTTATGCATCCATTCTATTCATCCCATTTGAAGTTAGTTTTTTGGGTCAAATTTATATCTCCATCCATGCTTTTATAATATATATGGTGGTTTAAAAAATACTATGGTTCCATTAAAAATGTTTAACATAAATTTATAATGAATACCCAAACATTATGATACCCTACTCCAATAGTGATCTAATTTTTAAACCAAGTTGGGTGTAACCCTACAACTATTCATCAGTCAATATAATAAGCCATCATCCCATATAGGCAACTTAATCACAACAAAAAGGAAGTATAAAAAATGCCAATATCAGGGTAGTCAAGCTAATTCGATTCAAGAATATATATACATATGCATTTATCCATTCCAAAAACATAGAATGCTAGCAATCTAGACTAGGTATAGTCAATTTAATTAGTTTTATGGGTGTATAACATATATGATTATTTATTTTCATAAAACCCCAAATCAAAAAATACCATCATTTCCATAAAAATTTAGGGTCAATACTTACTTGTAGTAGATCTATGCATTGATAGGGACAGGTCACCCATCTATTTTGATTTCATCTACCATTTCATTCTTTCCCATGTCATGGAGGACTTAAGTCCCCTTCACTATGGCTATTTCTTACCTCCAAATCCATGCCTTTTTTTTTGGGGAGGGGTTTCATGCTGTGTACTTCCCCAGGGGAGAATGCATAGAGGAAGATTCAAGGCATTAGGATAATAGTGAGAAATTTCAACAACTCACATTAATGTCTTTTTCCTATCTTTTGAACTCTACTTGAGCCTTTTCACCAAGTCACCAAGTCAAAAGAAATAATAATAATTCCAAAAATAAGTTGACATTTTTTAATGAAATATAATGTCAATCCATGCCCAACTATCATCACACCAAAACTAAGCTTTCTATGAAATGCTTAAATTGAAATATGCCTAGGAAGGTTAATGAACCCAACTCCTTAAGACAAAACACTATAAATATCCCCTTGGTCATTTAGAAAACCAAGCTTTCCATGGGTTAAAGGGGGTCAATGAACCAATTTATCAACATAAGCCAAGACAATCCAACATAATACCACTATGGGGTTAATGAACCAAGTATTTGTTTAACCACACTAAAGGGACCCATTAAAACATTATAGGGTTGTGGTAAAGGTTCAATAAATAATAATTTAAATATAAATAGAAGAAAGTAAAAGTTAAAGACAAACAACACTAAAGAGACTCGAACCACAAACATAAATACAAAAATCACATTTGAGTACGTGAATTGAAAAGGGATAATTAATGATCCCAAAACTTCATTAAATTTAAAAAAATGAAATATAATGATACAAGAAATCATTCACATAAAGTTAAGAAGGTAATAAAGATGAAGTCATAAAAATAAAAAAGACTCACATTGTACCATGGCTGTAACTGTCACCTTGATATTTTACTTGTCAATATCAACTTGACTACTCATAGACTTTCCTTGTTTTCCTAACAACCAAAGTCCACCAATGAGCTTAGCTCACCTGACCTATTTCTACAAACACTAAATAGAACATTAACAACACCTACTCAAGGATTATACATCAATAGTAATATAATATGATATGAACATAATAAAATAACATGCCATCACTAAAGTAGGCATATACATCTATAGAATAATTCATTATAATTAATATTATAATGCACCAAAACAAATAATCAACTATACTGAGTAGTCATAATGCCAATTGGCTAAAATGATCTTGCAAGATTAGCATGCCACCAAAATTATTCTTGAGGTGGGGTTATAACACATGCTTATCATGTTTTGCTTCCTCAATTCATGCTTTATGTGTATTCAAATTATCTAGATTATGGACATTTTAACATATATTTGAAGATATCCCTTGTATGTGACCCGTTAGCATTCTTATCTACTTTTTGTGCTCTTACAGGTACTCTTTATATGTGTGTCATAGTCATGACTCTTGTGTATTATGTTTTTCTCAAATTTTCAATGCCATGATAGATATCATGCATCTCTCAAATATTGCGATGCCATGATGGATATCATTCACATTCCCAAGGTATTTATATATCAGTTTTAAGTATTCAATATATGATCATTATTCACTATGTGCCTAATTACTAACATCTATATAAACATGACACTATGTATGATTAGATTTACATGTATCATACATTAATATATTACTCATATTATTAATACAATGCCATGAATTCCAATGTTATAATTATTACTCCACATTTTAATCTTTGTATAATATTACTTGCATAACTTTTTATTCTGAGCTAACTTATTTCACATGCTTCACAACTCACCTCAAAAGAGGGGGCATACACAATGGCTTGTCTTAGAGAGTAAGTTGAAATATTTCACTACAAAGATGTAAAATAATAATATTTTCTTAGTTTAACACAATGCATACTCAATTTTTACACAAAAACTATATTCAAATAATACTACATAATTTAGACAATGGCGTAGGTTGATGTTGTCCAAAATAGTTTGCTTTCATCCCAAAAATCATAAATAATATTTTTTGTAATTATTAGAATCATACTTAGTATACATGAGAGTTTTTAGTGGTTACCCAAAAATAATTTTAGATTTATACATAGGATTATTACAAATTTTACTCAGATTAGGGGAATTATGCACATCATATAATCTAGAACTTACACAAGTTTTTACTCAAAGATTCAATTGATGTTACATAATTATTAGAATCAATATACTTAGATATCATATTTGAGGTTCGTACATGGTACATGATCCATTATTTCTTAGCTTTTTCACCATTTTCCATAGAAGGAATGGTAATTCATGTCATTCTCTATGCTATTACAATAGATTTAGTTCATATTGCATTTCACCTATTTTTCACTAGGTATCTCACTAATTTTACACCATAATGAATCTTATTCCATTTATAGTAGTTGATTCAAAATTTTGCACTAGTTTCACACCAGAATGATCTATTGGAATCCATACAAAGATTCCAAGCTACTTTTCCATCTTTAATTGGATGATGATAAAGTCAAGTGCATTTTAATTTTTCAAGTACATTCTCCTCCCCATGAGGATTATGGCATGCATAGTCTAATCCTAGTGTTTCAATGAAAAAAATATCCAAGCATTCTAACCTCTGTAGTCACCAACACCAAAAAATTTAATGGTTTGCATATAATAAAAGGTGTATTCATTCCTTATTATGATCTATAAGTTTCATGTCTTTACTTTCATTTTTTAATCTTAAATAAGTATTGATTTATGTATGTTTTATTGTAGGATTGCATAAAGCAAAATTAATCATGAGATCTACATTCAAAACCATTTTTCATAGGTAATCTTAGGTATAACACTCTTCCTTTAACTCTAGAAATTTCAATTTACTACATTACTATAATAAAATGGGGGAAAATGTAAACACTAAAATTAAAATTTAATGCTAAAATAATGCACTTATGACCACTAATTATGCATGCTTAATCTATGCTCAATTCCATGGTTTCAAACCACTATTCCTCTACTTTTATGCAAATGACCCTCTATCTTAATTAAAATTTGATACTTAGTGTTCCTATTCCTCATTCCCAAGTAGCCTAGACTTATTACTTTATAGATTAATAATTTTAGTTTATTTTCTTCTATTCCTCATATGAACTTCTCCTTCAGAAAAATGTCATAGGCTAGTCATGTTTGAATGTACCAATTTTATCCTTCCACCAATTACCAAATAATTATCCAAATTCAAATTTATCTTAATGGGTCATTCCACACATTTCTCAATTTCAATTCAAGGAAATACCAAAAACTCCACTATATAATCACATTTTCTACCCATTCATCGACTAAATGGTAAGAGACTTCTATTATTACAAATCCCAGATACTATCTAAAAGCACATTGAGATGAAAATACCTATTCCTTAAAAATCTAATATGATAAAACCAAAGAAGCCTTGAGATATGTCTAAATATAAAAACAAGGTCACATGTCATTTTATCAATCACATAGTCACATGAGGATTGTACTAACATAAAACATTTTACCAATATTTTACACACACCAACATAGCATGAGATAACTACATGGATTTTGATTCCTCTTTGGAGTATTGGTAAATATTTAATTCTCTACACACAAGGTGTTTACGTTAAGAAAAACCCCATCCCCTTACTCATTTCCCCTATTTAAATAAATTGTTCCCTCTTATCATTGATCTAGGGTTTTGAGTGAAGAATAAGGTACATAATGGCTTCCATAATTAAGTGAAGACATATGTATATACATATATGAACTATAGGTAGAGAAGTACCTATAAGAGTTTACATAGAGGGAAAAAAACCTAAAGGATGAAGCAACACATATAAAACATTTTTTCAATTCAATTAAGTCTAAAAAAAAAGTCTTTACCCCAAGACAATGCAAAATCCTATTCTTAATTCACAACAATCTCTATTCTGATTGACAATAACCTCATATAGATTCATAGTCAATTTCATAATCATTGTTTCAATCATGTAGACCTAAATTCTAGACAGGTCATTCATTTCTTAGACTTTCCCATATTAGAACATTTATAAAAGTAGCAAGTTTAAAATTAGTCATGTGTATTTATTTTATATCTTATGCATTTTGATTTATTCAAAGACTTAATTATATTGACACCCCTTGATATTTTTTTTGATAAAAAATTTCCATTAACACATTTATATAGGCTTTGCCTCATATATTAAAAAAATATTAGAATAATGCAAAACCTTAGTATGCTACCATACTTTTCACATATGCTACATTATTCAATGATTACATTGTACTACACATATTGTAAGTTAGTTTTATTTTTAGATGAGTGGCTTTCAGGGTTAATTTTATCTTTTCAAAAGGGTGTCACTTAAATGGGTTTATCATACATGAGATAATACATTTGAAGATAAAAAATAGTTTTGATATAATATATAGTTTCAAAAGTTACAAATAGTTTCAAAATTTAATCATTTAACACAAATCATGGGGGCATATGCTATGCATATGCACTCATATTTCAAGATCAAATTAAAAATTAACACATTTTCAATGTTTCAAACAAAATTTACAATGAGCATCTATATAAAATATCAAAATATATAGTTACAATGGGGACATGATACACAATAATGCCACACTTTCCAATTTTATATTACTAGTTACCAACATGGGTTCACTTTATTCTCTTTTGATCATACATTCAAAAACAAATTTGTGGTTAAATATATAATTCATCTAAAATGGTTTATTTAGTTTAGGTACATAGTGCATACCTTATAAGTTTAGTGACCTGTAACATTATGTGTGTAAATCCATTTTGGATTTTAACCCATTACATGTCTTGGGGTAAAAAAGACTAGTCAAGGTGGATTGAGGTTTCTGCATCCCTCATTAAGTGGTATTTATATTCTACAAGTGAAAATTAAATTTAGATTCTGATCATCCCAAAATTTATCCAATGGTTTAGCTGAAGAAACATTTTCTCCAAGTGATTCATGAGAGACACTAATTTCTAATACTTCAAGGAAGCATCATCTCCATGAAAAGTAAAACAACAACAACATTAGTTTCACACATACATGGTGTATTATTCACTTTCTCTTATTTTAAATTCAAACATTTTAAAACTTCAATTTATAAAAAATTCAAAGTCAAAAATTTTAAAATTTCAAAATTAAAATAATTTTCAAATTCTAACTTTTTCAAATTTCGGTTTCAAAAAGAAAAAAGTAAATACTTCATGTGTTTTTTAGGGTTTTCTAATGACTATGGTGACTTACATAATTAGAGTAATATCTCAAAGATAAAGTGTGTATTATAAACTAAGGTATATATTTCTTTTAATTTAGTAATTTAATTTCTAGATTAAACTAGGGGAAAATTTAGTAACCTAAATCTGGTCACAAATACTTGATCATGCCAACTTTACTCCTTTTCCAATTTAATTAAACTATGCACTTAATTAGTGCCTATTTGCCACCTAAACCTAATCTAATAATGAGTTAAGACCTGATTTTAATCCAAATCATATTTTGATTATATAAATGTTGTAATTTCTAAAAAATACCCTTATGTATATGTATGTCTTAACCCAGACCCAAAACCTAACAATTTTTCCTAGGAGACAATGATGTAAAATAGGGACAATAGTGATAGATGTTATGGGAAAATAGTTTGTATTCCATGTTTTTAGGCTTCCTAATATGTGGTTACCCATTTTTTATTACTATAAAGGCACACTCAAGTCACTTATCATTCCACTTAGTAATTCAATTATAGAGGCATATTTACATAAGTAAACACCGAGCAAAAGTTCCCTATTCATTCCAATTCTAATTTTGATCCCTAAAATAAGTCCTAAGACAAGTAAAAATATTTTTTAATCTATCCATAAGTAAATCAAGATCAATTATTCAATCCATTTCTAGACATATTTATATAGTCAAATAAGCATAATTTAACAAAACACTCTAAGTGGGAGAACTACATTTGGATTGAATTCCTTCCTTGGAGAATTAGATATTTAGGAAATTTTTAGTCATCATGGGGTTGATTTGAGTTATCTCAAATGAACTACAATTAATTTTTTTATATTTTCATATCTTTAATTATTACATGCTTAATAGGGTTTCAACCTTGAGAAGCTATTTACATGTCTTTTGCACACTTTCAAAGGTTAAATTTGTGCATACATATCCAAATAAAGCTATCACACATGAGTATGAATTAAAGTCCATATTTTTATTAAAAAAATATAAACCAATACGAACAATAATGGGATCTAATCTATTCTTATCTACCATTCTTATCTTGACAATCTTAGATCCCACTTTTGGTCACTTATAGATACAATCAATTTTTTCTTCTTTTCATTCTTTCTCATTCAACACAGTCAACCATAAAATAATAACAATTAAGTTTTATTTAATTTTCATAGTTACCCTTATTTTTAATCATTTATTTTTTGAATTAAGTTATTCTCCTTCATTCTACTTGTCAAAACGTATACTTCAAGCATACTATTCTATTCTATTTAGGTTTTCTTAATTAGGTTTAAATCACGTATTAATCCAAATTTAGTTGAAAAAATATTGGTGAAACTAAGATTGTAATGAACCTTTATTGGTGAACCCATTTATTGTTTAATTATTTCAAACCCTAAGTCCATTAGGGTTCTAACCTTTTAGGGTTCCAAACTTTTTTTTTAGGGGTTTGAAATTTTTTAGAATATCGAACACTAAATAAATTTCCTTTCAACCTTGGATTTAAATTTGACACTAAAATAAATTTATTTTGACCTTAGACATAATAACTAACATTTAAAATAGTTTATTTTGACCTTGGTTGATGTTTGACATTGGAAGTATCTTCTTTGTACCTTGTATTTCATAAGAATTTACTAATCTCCATATGCATTTTTCCCCTTATTTTTTAGAATTTTAGTATCAATTTTTTATTTATTTATTTTTTCAATCATATATGGCTATATTAAATGAAAATTATTTGTTTCAAGATGCTTCCAAAATAGCTAAATCACATACTAATATGTAAGTACCATTCATGTAAACTTTTTTCAAGTCAACTATTATATGGGAACAATAAAATTTATATATTAAAGATGCTATAGATCTTATTAGAAAATAACATGAAGTGTTATTCAATCCAAATTATTTTTACATTCCATAATTTTTTAAATCTAGTTACAACTAGATGATAAAAGACATGTATGAATCATTTGTATGCTTTCCCTCATAGATCTTAAGGTTTTAACAGTTATCATCTTGCTCCCATTAATTTCCCATGGCTTATATTGGATTCAAGGGTCCATATTGTTAACAACCAAATAGAAAGGAAATCACATCATGAAGGTAGTCAACAGGTTCCTCCTCAAACCTCTCTAACTCTAATGAGTCAAGTATATCAATATAAATCATATGATATCATATATTAACTAAAAAATACCCATGCAAAAAATTAAATTTTTGATTTACTAAATACCTCAATAATTTGTAAGGACATTTTATTTATTGTATTAAGGGATACCACTATTCATAGTGATATAAAACCTACATATTTCTATTTATGAATATATTTAAAGTTACTAAGAAGTAGAATACTTTTGAAAATGAATAATTACTAGTAAATGATTTTATCATATAAAATATCTCACTATTTATTCATCAAAGAATGTAGAACAAAGGAATCAAGCATGCATTGATTGATGTTGGATCAAGAGTAAACATTTATAGTAGTCCTTACTTGTGACAATTAGGTGTTAACATTAACAATCTCTAAAAAAAATATCATACTATCAAAGGATTTGATGATTATTCAAGACAAGTTTTAGATATGATTTATTTAGATGTAAAATTGGTACCAAAAATAATGTATACTCTATTTCTTATTATGCCTAATCAATTGCATTAAAAATTAATATAGGGGAGATAATGGATACACAAGATGCAAACAGTCCCATCTACATGGCACATGTGTCTTAAATTTATGCATGAGGGATAATCATATGAATTTATTGTGGATGATAACCATTTTTGATTATGTATAATTCAATCATCTAGATCATAATTAAATGATCCAATTATTATCCCTCTTTTTTAAATCTATCGTTGGGACCAAAAAATCACATATGAAATTTGTGAGTTAAGTTTTAATAACAAGAAAATGGATCAACAATAATTATATGAATTATAAAAACAACTCAAGAAATAAGAAATGGAAGTAGTGAAATTGTAACAAGGAATTAAAAAAAATGCAAGAAGAACAAGCAAGTTATATAAAAATATTTAAAAATGCAACAATTATAAAATCAAAATTTAAAACTATAGCAAATTGAAAAAAGGGTACAAAAAGAAAAAATATAGCTACAAGAGGAACACAAATGTATCCAAAAATAAAATCTAAACAATGGGAACTAACAATAATGTTTCATGTTATCCCTTTATTGGTTAATTCAAAATTCCTAAATGGCCATTTATGATTATCATGATAGTGATAATGTTGAATCTAACATGGTTAGTATGACAAATGATCATATACATCATTTAACATTTAACCCTTTAAATGATTATCTATCTCATACTTTATTCACACTTTTTTCTCTAGGGAGCTATCGTGATGATTTGAAGTAAAATTTCTATTATTAAGTTAGATTCAAAAGGTAAATTTTTTTTATATATGACTAAATATGACAATATGAATAGTTTTGGTAATAATCAATATTATTAAATATATGTTCAATTCAATAAATAATGTGGAAATGTCAGATACAAAGGTTTTACAACCATTAAAAATAATTCCACAAAAACACACACCAATAATTAATTTACAAATGTTTTTACTAAGGTAAGGCAGCAAACTAGGTGCCAAACCCTTTACAATCAAAAAAGACAAGAAGGCAATCAAACAAAATAAGCCTTTAGAGAGACAACTGCACTAGTTGAGAAATAACAGACACAGAAACATAACACAAGAAATGGAAAGACTAGAGTCAGAGAGGACTCTCCTTACATAACCATTGATTTGAGAAGATCATTAATTTTCTTAGTATTCTTCATGTTGTCAGCATACCCAATATTACCCACCTCTTTTAGCATAGACATGTTCAACAGAATTGTATTCCAGAGTCCTTTGATGAAATTCTGCTCCATCCTCTGAATACAATCCTTCAGGGCCCCAATTTTAGCTTTCCAATCAGTCTCATTCTCATTATCCTCACTAGCTTCCTTGACATACATTTTCCCCTTATTGTTAGCAATTTCCATAGTGTCAACACCATGCTCCTCAGTATCCTCAAAATCCCTAGTATCCTGCTTCCCTCCAGTGTCTTCCAAAATTTCTTGGATTTCTAGCTCCTTAGACTCTTCCTCCTGGGTTGCTTCTTTCAAAGCACTTTCTGAGTAATCAATTAGTCTGGCCTTCAAGGTGAGTTTACCAGCAATCCACCTCGACCTTCACACTCTAGAGGAGAATCCTTCCTTATGAATTTTGGAAGACTTGTGAGATTTACCACCTTGGCCGCCCATGGCCCTACCTAGATTTTTGTGGGTCCCCTCTGTGGTCTCTTTAATATTCTCTTCCTCTTCATAAACCTTTCTCTTCTTACCCTTCTTTCTCACAAAGGAGCTGGGGGTATCAACAAGGGTCTCTTCAGGGATGGAGAAAGAAACATCTTTTGTTTTGGTAGGAGCAGGGGAAAAATAGGACTCATCAATAGCATCCCCAGACACTAGGTTGGAAGGAATGTCTCCACTATCAACTCTGATAGTCTTGGATGGCTTGAGGGCTTAGTGAAAGTTGTATAAGCAAAAAATTAGCCCCTAGTGTAAGGGAATATGGTTCATATATAGCTTCTTAGCCATTTTAGCTCTCACTCTCAAGACAAAGTGTTCCAAGGATGAAAGCAGGTAAAAAGGGAAACTAATAATAACATTGTGCCTAAAGTGATTTAACAAAGGAAGGTGATAATTGTAGAACCTGGTAAATTTCCCTTTGAGAGTAAATTACTTCATGAGAATGAAGCACACTCCATCCCATGGCTCCAAAAGTTTAGTGCACTCGAATCCTCCTTGATATGGGATGAGTTCTTCTCCCTCACCTAGAAACAGTTTATGGCTAGCTAGATCCATAATCTTGGTTTTCCTTTGAAGTTTTATACCCTACATGGTCATTCCCATGGCCATAGAAATCACCTTTTTAGAGATTTCAAAACTAATTCTGCCCACTATGACCTACCTATTTAACTAGGATCATGCAAACTGCTTAGATAAGTTTTCATCATAACCATTAAGCCTTTTTAGATATGGGCTGATACCCCCTTCTTTACAATAATGCCAAACTAGCAGATTATCTTTGAATTTTCAATAGGAGACAGGTTCAGTTTGAATATGATCTCCCCCATTTTGTATTTACAGACCCAAACTGTGGAGTTCCTAAGTTCTGCCTTCAGCTTTGAACTAGTTATTAACCCTTGTTTTCATTTATGCAGAATGCTGATGTGATGGCTCATTATTCAAAATACCCTATAGAGATGACGTTGTCTGCTCCCATGCTTGGAAATTATTTGCCATTTATTTTCATGATGAGACTCGCATGCCTCAACCAATAACATAAGTTTATCATATTACCTACTAATTGACATCAATCAACAAAACGAAATTTGTATAAGGAAAATTAATTTTCACTTATCATATAATCACATGACATGATACAAAACATTGTGAAACATTACAAGAGAAAATTTAAAAGTACAAGAATGAAGGCATTATGAGATTAATAAAAAATAAACAAACATATTTTGCTATAGAATTATGATATAATTACATACAACTGTTACACACATAAATTATCATTGACAAATATATTTAACCATAATAGTATATATGAGAGGAACTTATTTTCAGGATAATCACATTGGTATTAATAAATAGGAAACTATTTCTAGTGTAAGAACATTATAAAAAAATTGATCTACTATTATTAATTTACATCATCATATCAATTGGTAAGACAACCTTGAATATATCATATACCCAATTTCAAAAAAACCCAAAATTATTAATATAAAGGTTTTGGTTATGGCACATACACATCAACAACAATTGACATTGGGAAGAAAATGGTTACAACAAATGCAAGCTATATAGATTATAAAAAATAACTCATTACATTATCATGAGGGAAGAAAATTTTATGTATCACATGGTGGTAAAAATGACCATGATATTGATTGAGAAGAAGAATATGCTATTTATCTATAAAAATATAATAAATTAAATCTTGATGCGGATGCTTTATTAGATGTATATTTTTTTTTGAAAATATAGACATTATTTCTAAATTATATAACACCACAACGTTGTACACTTGAAAAATATATATCATGGATGTAACTTTAAATTATAGACCTTTACCAGTGCTAAAAGGATCACATATACCATCTCTCTATGTCTAATTTATTATATCTTTGTTTAATTTTTTTTTTTAATGATTCAGACCTTCTACCTTGCCCAAAATCATATAAACTTAATTATCTTCTATCTCTATAAGTTTTATACCTGTACTTATTTTCTAACTACTCGAACACTTACATCCCAGTCCAAAGCCTATGTTGATGCAAGTGTCTTATTCCAACACAAGTCTCTAGTGACCTAAAGACATCTAATTTGAAAATGAAACATATCCTAAAGGTTGGCTTAAGTGATTTAATGTGATATTTTCTCAAAATGGATTGGTATAAATACAAGAGTAACCCTCATTAATTTATCACCTAAAACATGACCCAAAGAGATGAAGGTAACTTACCAAAAGCATTCTATCAAGAATTAAAGTGAGAAAATATTAATTATTTTATCCAATTTCCATATCAATCATAGGGACATCACGTTTAAAAGTATAAATTATTGAAAGACTATCCCAAGAGATATATTTGTTGAGTTATAAGCTATGTCACTATTATACTTGCTTATCACACATTACATTATTCACACATAAGCCAAAATGTAGGGGTGAACTACATAATTTTGAGGCCCTCTTCAAAGTATTGGTTATGTAGGCATTTCTCATTAATAAATGGGTATTTGGGGAGACTTGACACCATGTGACCACTAACCCATTTTTCTCATAAACAATATGAAGATAAAGAACTAGGGTTCTTCTATTTGACAAAGAGTGATAGTACATGACCCATATATAAATTCACCAATGTGAAGGTGACACCTAACCTAGAAGCATCTAGGTGGTTGCATCTGGTTTTAGTAGGTATTCTATATTAGACACCTGAATTCAAGTTTGATAGTAGCATCAATGTAACCATCCCAAGTCAATGTAATTATCTAAGGATATAGAGGTAAAATTTATAGAATCAATGACTATTAAAAAATCCATATCCAATCCACTTTATACTTTTTCCAAATTTAGATTTGTATTATCATCAGAACTAACTTATTATCTTATTTTCATCATTATTGTAATACCTATCATAACTTTAACTTTTATCTTTATCATCCTATCATAATAAATTTAGTATATGTTCTATCTAAGTTTCAAAATCAATTGGCCTACTCTAAATATAGTCTACCATCCTTGTGCCTTAATATATCTCTAACCCTAGATTCCCCATATCTAGATTTTAGGGTTAAACATTTGGTGAAACTGACTTGTATGAATGTAATTTTTTCTGATTCTTAGGGTTTTTAATCAGTTAGGGTTTAAAATTTTTATATATTTTCATTTCTTGCTTATATTATTTTGCATGTAATTTAAGCATAAACCTAGATCAGGAGGTGAGCCTATTGAACACATTGAGCTTCCCATCCTACCACCTAAGATGTCTAAAACCAATAATGAATCTAATCCTATGGATAATTATGATACTAATATTTAGATTGAAAACCTACTAATGAGGTTATCATAGACTAATATTATGATAATTAAAACCATGAATCTAATGAAACCAATGAACATGAGCAAATATATTAGTATCAAGTGCAATAAATTGCATTATTTTGTGTATTCATTAAAACTTGAAGATCTTGATGAAATCATAAGAACCATATTAGAAACTAAAAAATAAAAAAGTGTAGATGAAAAAGTAAGTCCATATATTGATCATGCTATTTGAGCTATGGGTCATTTGCATATATCAACAAGCCTCCCTTTGAGCACATTACTATTTCATACTTATAGTGGAGGCATGGGATATGCATTTCAATCTTTGTTCCCTAAAACTATTATCATGACATCTTATATGGGAAGCCAAAATAATTCAACCCAATTGATGGTTTCAATGGTTATATCTACCTAACCTATGGATACACCTTATTTGGTTACTTCTCAAATATATAACCTAAAATACAAGGAAGTGCAACTTCTTGTCCAAACTATTAAAAATTTTCAAACTAAAGTTAAAAATATTGAAAAAAAATCTATAAAATTACCTTATGTTATTGATTCCCAAGATGTGTTGCACATTAAACTTTCATCTGAGATATATTTGCACCCCTTACTAACTAGTTTTGTTGCACCTAAGTTCACACTTTATAATGAAAAGGGTGATCCTAAACAACATATTTTATCCCTTTTTGTGGAATTCCTTGAATATGCCTCCAATGATAAAATTTTGAACAAATTATTTGCAAGGAGCTTAACAAACTATGATTTAAAGTGGTTATATGCTTTACCAACTCAATCAATAAATGCCTTCAAACCTCTTGTGGATAATTTTTTGGCACACTTATCTATTATAGTTACAAAAAAGGTTTCTTATGCCTAAATTAAAAAAATCAAACAAGGAACCAATGAAACTATTAATGAGTATGTCTTGAGATATAAGACATGGATAAAATGACTAATAATATGGTAGATAAAGAGTTTCACAATAATTTCAAGAAAAAAATGCTTTCTCATTTACATGAGTCCATTATGTTTAAAAATTTCAAATATTTTGATGAATTATGTCATATTATTTTTTTATCATGAAATGAAACTTATCTCTTTGAACAAACTTAAATATGTAACAAATGCACAAACTAAATCTACATCTAATACACAGTTTTCTATCAAACTGAGTTATAAGGTTAAACCTCCTAAGCCTAAAAAAGAAACAACTATAAGGGTTAATGTAGTGTCACAACAACCTAATCAACTTTTGTTATCCAATGCACCACAAAGATAATTTACATGTGTACTTAAGTCTCCCAATTCATTAATCATGTGGCTTGTAGAGTGTCATATTATATCTCTCCCTCATATTATAGAGGTTGATATGAGTAGACCTTGACTATCAACAAGGCCCTAGACATCTTAAAAACATATGTTTCACATTGAAGCATAAGATCTAAGACCTCATCGATGATAAAAAATTACATTTGATGATCCTCCAAAGGAATTAGGTTCACAACCTAATAATCACTAGAAACAAAAAATATTTAATAATACTTTACGAGATCATTAAGAGAAGGATCCAAAAGTGCAAATATCACATAATGCACATCCTCCTCCATATCATAATGACCTCCCATTATATGGGATTATTGATACCTATATGTGGCATACACATCCTATGGTTCAAAGACCTTCCATTACTTTTGATGATAGTGAGATTAGGGATGATGACCTAGATCTTCATTTCTTATTTATTTGAGCATACCTTGACCACCAACCTATACAAAGTGTTATGATTGAAAATGGTAGAAGTGAAAACGTTCATAGAATGACATTACTTATGTATTTGGGTTATAAAAATCATGATTTTCAACTTTAAACCAAATAAGTTAGAGCATTTTATGGGACCTCATAATAGGTTCTTGGTGAGAATGATTTACCTCTACAGGTGGGTCCTACCCATGTGGTTACTACCTTATCAATTATGTTTTCCATGTGTTTATTTGATATGTTATTAGGATGACATTATATAAATACACTTTGAGTAGTACCATCTATAGTGCATGGGCATGTTAAATACATTCATTCCAATCAGGTAACTATAATTTATATAATTCCATATGAGCATCCTCTTGAGTAAGAGAAATTTGTACCCAGGTATTTAATTATAAAATCTCCTAAGGTTAATACTCTTCAAAAGGATAAACAACAAGAAATCCATTTTATTAGGTGTCCAGTACTTGAAAGACCATTGAATTAGAGATCACAGTGGGTTCCATGAAATCCTCATCTACTACACACCATTTTTTAGATATCAAAAAAATCTACACATGTTCCTACTACTCTTATTTCAAAAAAACCATTGATCACACAAAAATGGGTTTCATGAACCCCTACTCTTATTTTTATTTCACAACCATAAAACCCTATTTTACATATGTATAGCATCACATATACTATAATGATAGATACTGCACCTATACATGTTCTTTGGTAGTGTGATTAGTTTATTACACTAGGTTCACAATGGGGAGATATCTATGAGCATCATTTAGATGTGATCATAGGATAATATTCTCCTTTCGAATATTCTAAAAATACCAAAAAATTAAAAAACTTAAAAAATAAAAAAATATGTTTAGCATTTACATATGTTATTAGCTCCTTGACATATATGTTATTGGTTCCATGTTGGTAGATGGAACATTAGTATTTACTATAGAAATATGTGTTTCAAACATATTTTGAGTGTGATTCAGGCATACACAAATATATGTTCTAGTTAATTTTGGATGTTTTGTTTTTCCTCTACTCACATCATGAAGATGTTGTGGGAATCCACCTATCTTATCATGATATTTCTAGGTTATATCATTTTATGGCCATTTTACATTATCATGTTTGAGCTCATATACTACACATGCCTTTACCTGTGCTTATATCTTTCACAATGTACTTGATGTGTTATGTATTTAAAGTTTTTTACTAACTCATATATATATATATATATATATATATATATATATATATATATATATATATATATATATATATATATATATATATATAGGGACTAGTATGATATGTTTATGTTGGTTACGTATGCTTTACTTTATGCATTTATTTGAGTGTTTTGCATTGATATTATATTGCTTATTTGAGATTTTGAATATGATCCATTTTTTGCATCCCCTATGCCTTTGTTTGCTTATTTAAAATTTGAATATGCCATTTATTGTTGTATGTTGATATTTGAATATGTAATTTTCACTTTTATGGACATTTGACTAAGTCATGTCCCTTTCATTGTGTGGTATTTAAACATGCCCCTTGTTTATGGATTCCTTGGACCTTTGTGTCTTGATTTGATTTTTGAGTGATCTTGTGCATGATTTATTACTTGTTGAGATTTTAATATTAATATATATAATTTTCCATGATCTACATCATGAATCTTAGGACTTGGTGTGATTACATTCTTCATGATTCAATGATATATCCACCTAGACATGTTCTCTCTATATGTTACATGATACAATCAAAGCTTACATGGCTATCTTATAATTTTGAGGTAAGGTATTTACCAATTTCTCATTTCCTCACCTAAAAGGTGGGGCCTATTATTGGGGGCATGCCATGGAGGCATGAATTCCAAATTTTTCTGAAATTTAGAATGTACTAAGGGCATGTTTTGGAAACATATTCTCCATGTTGGAATTTACACCAGTTCTCAAATTTAGATTGTAGTGGGGGAATATGTTGTGGAAACATGTTATCCACACTTACACCAATTTCAGATTTATATTGTCATGGGGAATGTTATAAAAACATGTTTTCTACACTTACATAGTTTTAGATTGGACAAATTACATAGTTAAATGATTTAGATACACATTTGTGGGATAATTCTATACATTGGTACCATTGTTATACATAGTTTCAACATGAAACATATCTCAGGTGAATATGATATGTAATGTGCACCTAATATTATAAAATCAAATTATTTTCATACTTAAAACACTTTAAGGGACTATCATCATCCATTAGGTTGGAATTTTATAGACTATATTGAGCTAATTTACTGTAGTAGTTAGTTTGCTTTTTAATAAGGTTGAGGTGATTAAATCACTAAATCTTGCCAAGTTTATAGGTTGGAATTGAGTACATCATCTAACCTCACTAGTTTTATAGTGTGAGTTGACTTTTTTCATTCACACACACTATGTTATAAGTATGATTGGGTTACACGGTTGAGATAATATCAACTACCAGATGAAAACTCATATTATATCCAAGGTTGGGGACATGTGACCTAAAATATCACTCTCTATCTATTTAGATATATACACTTTATAGATATATATTTTACTCAATCTCAGTGTTGGTGATTCATAATGATATATATTTCAAATCAAATTTCCAAAAAGCAATATGGTTGAATTGATACAAAAATATAAACCTAAACTTTGCTCATTTTCAATTTCAATCATTTCAAATCTTTCAATTTTGGATTATATACACTAATTATATATTATAACATGCTATTGGTTGCATGTCAATCACCAATAAGGAACTAAAGTTGGACTCAAGCAAAGGAGAGGTGTGTTATACACACCTAGGTATGCATTTCTTTTCCTTTAAACTATCTTTTTCATTACTAGATTAAAAGGGAGGAAATGTAGCACTATTTATAATTATATAGCACTATAATCTTGTACACTTAGAAAATACATATCATGTATGCACTTTTACCTTCTAGACTTTTCCCACTATTAAAAGGCTCACATATACTATATCTTATGCCTAATTACGTATCTCTTAGTCTGAACAATGTTATTCTGATGAATCAAACCTTATACCTTGCCCATAATGATGTAAACCTACTTATCATCTATCTCAACAAGTTTTAGACCTTCACCTATTTTTCAACTACCCAAACATTTACATTCTAGTTAGACACATGCATTAATTCAAATGTCCTATTCTAATAAAAGTCTCTAGTTCCCTAAAGTCATCCAATTTGGAAATGAAATGTATCGTAAAGGTTGGCCTAAGTGATTTAATGTGATATTTTATATATAGGGGTTTGTATAAATACAAGATTAACTCCCATTTATTCCTCACCTAAAAAATACCCAAAGAAACCAAGGCAATTTACCAAAACATTATATCCAAAACTCAAGTGATAAAAACATCCCTATTTTATCCTATTACATATTAGTCATAGGAAAAACACATCTATAGGTCTAAAGTATTTATTATCCCAAGAACTATATTTTCTAAGTTACAAGCTAGGTCACTATTGTACTTACTAATCACACATCGCATGATTCACACACAAGATAACATGTAGGGGATAACTACATAATTTTGAAGACCTCTTTTGAGTATTGGTTATGTAGGTAGCACTTATTGATAGAGGGGTCTTTAGGCTAGATTGACACCCTATGACCACTAACTAATTTTTCCCATAACTAATATGAAGATGAAGAACTAGGGTTTTAATATTTGACAAGGAGTGACAATCTATAACCTAGATATGAATTAACCATAGTGAAGGTGACATAAAACCTAGAAACATCTAGGTGGTTACATCTATTCTTAGAAGTTATTTCATATTAGACACCTACATCTAAGTCAGATAGTAACATCAATGCAACCATCCTATGTCAACACAAGTGTCTGAGGCTACAAAGGTTAAATTTATAGAATCAGGGGATTGTTCAAGAATCTAGATCTAGTCCACTTTTTGCTTGTTCCATATCTAGATCTATATTAGCATTAGAACCGATGAAGTATCTTGTTTTGATTGTTATTGTACTACCTAACACAGTTTTACTTTCTATCTTTAGCATCTCAACATAACAAATTCAGTATATGTTTTATCTAAGTTTTGTAAATAATTTCCCTATTCTAGTTATAGTCTACCATATTTATGCCCTAGGGTATATCTAACCCCTTTAACTCTAGATTCCCCATATCTAGATTTTAGTGTTAAACAAAAAATTCAATAACATTTAAAAAAAGTTAAAAGAAAAATCTTATTGTACATTGCTTCTTCATTATTGAATCATATTATTATTTTTTACATGTGATTGATTGATCAATTAATATAATCCCTTATATCTTGTTGAATTGTTGGCCTTTGGACTCTTTTATTTTATTTTCTAACTTTGAATAGTTTAAAATAATGTTCAATTGTTGCATATTTTATAATTTATCTTCCCTTTTAATAGTCTATACTGATAAATGTGCATTTTTATATCAAGGACATAATCAACCAATTCTAGACAAAATTGATTGGCATTAATGTCTTAGTTGGTTGACCATATCTTATATCAGTGTTTACCCAAAAATTCTAGTTTCAACACACAAAGCCTTAATAATTCCATTATTTAGATATTTCACCTAGTTTCAGTATAAAAACCATTGTTACCTATGAAAAAGAATTATTTTTCATAGATATATTTTTCATTCATACTATATACATATAAAATTTTTAACTTTTATAAAATACCAACACTTTACATCTTACAAGAACCCGTCGAGACTCAATCTCTCTAAATGCATGCCATAAAAGGTGCATCGAGAAAGGGGTGGTCAGTCCATTGGTGATTCATAAGATTGTTGTCCCTTTTTACATATAATACCAATACAACCAGTTCCTAAAAACCATTTCCTAAGCTATTACTCCTCTTTCACACCCTCCTCTAGTCTTTGTCACTCTCCATCCCTCTTTTACTCACATTAAGTCCCTTTTGATAGTCAGTCATATTGGGTCAACTAGGTTGACCATGTATAGTTTTGGGTGATTTTCACTTAGGAACTACTTTAGCTCTTGGCTGACCTAACTCATGACATAGTGAATAATTATCCAAAATTGTGCTAGGTCGACTGGGTTGACCTTGTCAGCCAAGATTATTGGAAGGGTTTAAGATTAAATCCATCTATATATACAAGATGATTTAGTCATTATTTGAATATGCAATCAAGAGTTATTATTTTATTGTACTTCTTTACAATCTTCTCTTCCACTATTTTACTTGAGGAGTCTTAGCTTAGGGTTTCTACTTGGATAATCCAGTCTTGTTGATAAGTCTTAGATGCTTTGGCATTTATTACTAATCCTTACAAACCAAAACAACCTCTTTCAAAGCCCCTTTGGCCAAGGGAGAGATTTAGTCTTGATGATTTCATCATTTAGGTAAGTATTCTCTAACTTTTCTCCTCTCTTTAGTAGATAGAAGTAGCATAAGTATTGGGTTCGAATAATATTACTCTTCATATTCTATGTATTAGGGTCTTATTCATATATAGATTAATTGAGATTATATTAGAAATGTTTTTATTATTTACTAACCCCTCATGTTATGCCATAAGCTTTGGTGAGCACTAGATTTGATTTACTTTACTTATTATTAGTTTACTGAAATATCAAAACACATTACTCCCTTAGGGTTATTATATGATTATGCTTGACTATAGGATTTAGAACCCTCCCTATAATAGTGTATTATGCTAAGAGATGCCTTAATCAGGTCTAGTAGATCCCCATATTGGTCATGTTCTTGCTTAACAAATGTGTCCCCAATTGGAAGTGTATGGTATGATCTATCTTCTTCGAGCTAAGATTGATTTATAAACATGATGTAGTTTTGATTGCATACATTCTAGTGAACCTGACATGAATCTAAACCTTGTGATTTTTAATTTTACTTATTTCATTATTTTAAAATTTTATTTTTCATATATTTATGATGTTAGGTTAACTATATCGACATAGTACTAACTTCTATGCACATGTTTAACAAACAGTCATATTAATATGACTCTATTTAGTCTATGCAGGTTCTTCTTTAGGTATATGCTACTAGGTCAAATCAATTAACACAATACAAATTTTTAGGATTTCATACTTCCAGTTTAACATACTAGGTTGACCCAATCAACCCTATACATTTTTAGGTTTTCAACAAACAAGATTTGGAAAGCTAAGTTGACCTAGTTGACATAGCAAAATTTACAAGTACAAATCAAGGTTATTCAACAATAATATCATTATTCTCTTCATCCTCCAACCTAAGGTTCCTTTCTATCCTTCTTTGTCATCTCTCACTTTCTTTATAATTCTATTTTTCATAGTCTGTAGTCTTTAAAATTGCCTCAGTACAGTCAACTAGGTCAACCCTATCGATGTAGTTCTATATTTTGTGTTATATCTATATTCTATGTTTTTTCTAGAAAGCTAGGTCAACTTTGTCGATGTAGGTTATTTTCAAACCATTGCTTCTGTAGTGCAGAGGCAAAACTATCGACCCTATTTAGAATGTATTTACATACATTATTGGTTGTATCAACACTTTATTATGTTTCAAATTTATAATTAACCCTTATAAGATAATAATTAGCTCACACTTTCATTATTTATGATTTCATGCTTAGAATAGATCACATACCATTTAGTTTCACATATCAAATTAGGTGGTTTTTAATATACCATTTAGTTTCACTATTTTTCACTTTCATGTACACACTACCAAATCATAAAATCTTAAAAAAGCATTTTAAAAATTGTCTACCCAAGGACAACCTACTTGGATGTCATCACCAAGGGGGAAGCTAACTTGGTTTTCTAATCAAGTATAAACACATGGTCAATGGTATATTTTGGCTAATCACTTGAAACCCTTATTGTTGTAGTGTGTGAAGTGAGGGGGTAGTCCGAATACTATGCTAGTACCATCACATATAAAAATCTCTTTTAGCACAAATGTCCTAAAACCATCTTTGGATTGTTTTCTAGTTCCTTTCTTACAAACAACTTCCTATCACATCTAAAATTAAGTTTAATGATCTAATAACATTCAAGTTGATCACTTAATTTGATTTTACTTTACAAGTTGATTGTTTGCTCTTTTCTCAATTGTATGTTGTATTACAACAAATTGCATTAGCCAACATTGGTGCAAGATTTTGTGATATGTTCCTCAATTGGATCAACCTCATTGATCCAATTGATTATGTGTTTCGTTTAATTTATTTATTTCATAAGTACTTGAAAAATTATTCTTGTTTCAGTAAACAGTTGACCCTATTGACATAGTATTCTTTAGGCCCCACAAATATTGAATTAAGTCAATCTAGTCAACTTTATATCTTTTCCTACTTACTTCTTATCTAGGATACAAAATTAGTTTGACTTAGTCGACCCTGTACTCCTGATTCATCAATTTTTAGACCCTATTCTATGTACTAGGTTGACCTAGTTGACTCTATACTATTTTTTGCCTTCCCTATTTTTTAATTTATTTCTCTATTTATCATTATTAGCATTTTGTTCATTTCTCTTCAATCATCATGAAGTATCCTATCAGAATCTTATTAGATAGCTTCAATCAATTTAGATACTATATTGGATGTTCATTTCTCCCTCTCTTTTCCTCCCAAGAACACCATCACTCTTGGGGTACCTCTTCCTCTCATTCATCCATGACCTATAACATGGTGCAAATCACACCTCAAGATGAAGTTGATGCATTTGA
This sequence comes from Torreya grandis, assembly GCA_037957365.1. Lineage (NCBI taxonomy): Eukaryota > Viridiplantae > Streptophyta > Pinopsida > Cupressales > Taxaceae > Torreya > Torreya grandis. The sequence continues at coordinate 439,891 of JARHVA010003982.1, forward strand.
TCCTTTAAATACCTCCAAAGACACTTCTCATCTTAAAAATCTTCAAACTAATTTGGGATAAATTGACACAAGTTTAATCAATAATATCACTATTAATTAATCTTGTAATAACCCTCCTCCTAATACCAATTCAAGGAGTACTCCCACCAACACCAACCCATCTCCTAATAAAAATCAACTTCTTGCCCAAGTTATCCAGCAAATGAACATAATGCAAAACTCTAACACCAACCAAATGATGCAACTTCAACATAATTTTATTAATATTTCTAATCAACCTTTGGTTATCCATCCTCAAGATAATCCAAATTACATTCCTCTACCTCTTTGAGATGCCTCAATCAATGCTATTCCTCAACCCATAATGAATATCAAGATGCTTCAAACTATTCAAAATGAACCTTTAGATCCATTAGTTATATCCATTGATATTGGTAAAATATTTCCAACTATCAAGTATGATGTGACTAAAGACCTAGCCTCATTTATAAAATCCTTTGGTAATCTTTAGAAAGAGTGGGTCCAAACTAATAACTTTTCCACAACTAAACTATTAGTCAAAACCTTCACTGGAGATGTATTATAATGGCACAACTAATTACCCCAACATTATATTTGACAACTTGAATATTTATTTAATACCTTAGTTAAAGTGTTTGAACACAATGATCCTCCCAAATTTTATCTTAACCACTTCATCAATGCTAAACAATCTCCCACTAAATCAGGTCATTACTTTATCAAAAGATGTAAATCACTAGCCCATAAATCTAACCATAACATGACTGATGATAACTTTTTCAAACTCTTTATCACTACTTTAATAGCTTATCTCCAATATAAGGTTCAAAATTTTGCTCTCCAAACACTTAATGAAGCTCTTAACCAAGTTAAATGTCAAGAATTTCTCATGAAGTAATTTGAACATAATCCCAAAATTTTAAAAGTATATTTTCAAACATTTACTAATGCTATCATTAGTAATACTCCACAAACCAAACTAGGAGTTAACAAAGCAGATATCCCTTCACCTTCTCACACACCTCTCTGTGTGTAATAAATGAAACAACTTTTACCTCCCTCTAGACCTTTCACCTATCCTAACAATCCTCCTAAATGGTATGACCCTAATCAATTTTGTTGGTTCCACACCGACATTGGTCATTCCCATAAATCTTGTAGAGAGCTCACTAAATTTTCTATTTTGTATATTCTTGGTGACTATTTTAATAATGAAGCCATGATCAAACTTCATTGTCAAAAGTACACCACTACTTCTCAAAAATGATAGGTTTCTAAAAACATCTACCTCAAATAACCAAAAATATTTTTTAAATAATCAACCAAATACCAAGAATGTTTCTACCATTGATGTTGACTATGACTAATATTATAACAATTCTCAATATGTTAACATTACTAAGGTCAATTATTATCATAAACTAGCTCACAAATATCCAATTACCAAACCCAAGAAATCATCTTTAGAAGAAAAAATTATCAAGGATACTAACACTAATAATCTAGCTTTGGAAGTACATGAGGAACCACTTCCTCCTGAACCTCCAACTACATTTATACCTTCAAAACTTACTTTACCTCCTAAACCTCATGCTTGTTCTTTTTCTAAATCTCATTGGAAATTTATTGAATAAATTATCTCTATTCCTTGTAATATTCCACTTATGGATTTGGTTCATAATTCTCCCTATCATCACAAGTTCCTTATGCAACAAATTCAAGAAATTGAGGATCTATCCTCTATAGATAAAGAACCACCTTCTATCAAAGCTTAACCTACCAATGTAAATACCATTGAAACTATGTGTCCTTCTAAGCCTTTTATTGAATTTCTTGAAGAGGACATGACCAATGATGAAATTATTTTTTGTGATGATGATCTACCACTTTTTATTAAAATAACCATTAATACTACCCTTATCCATAAATTTATAGTTGATGAAGGATCTAGTATTAATGTGACATCTTTATGGCTTATCCAACAACTTAGTTATAACAAGGATCATCTTAAGCAAACTCATTTCACTTGTCATGGTTTCGATAAGAATAATAAAAAGCCACTTGATCACATTTGGATTCCATTAACCATTGGACCTAAGACCATTAGAACTAAGATTATGGTCATTAATTTACCCTTATCTTATAATATACTCCTTGGTCTCCCATGGACTCATAGAATGAGGGCCATTACTTCTTCTAGTAGCCAATGCATTAAATTCTTACATAATGGGAAATGATACAAGCATGAGGTTGATCACAACCCATGGGGTATTCAAATTCTTAATCACAAATATTAGTATCATATTCTTACCATTCCTAAAATCAATAGTACTCCTTTACTTGAGTTTATTAATATCAATCCTGATTTACAAGCCATTTTTCTGGATTCCAATGATGATAAACTTAATGACTTCAAACATACTTGAAATACTACCAAGCTACCTCCATACATTTTATAGTGGCTTCCTCATTCTTTATTACCTTAGGATTGTATCATTCCTCTTATTGATGAGATTACTGACTTTTCCCCTCCATGCAATGCTTAGGAGCCTTCTTTACATGAGGATGCATTTAGTTGCAATGATTTTGAAATAACCAAATTATTTAAAGATCCTCTTCTCATGTCTCCACATAAATTTAGTAATATTAGGAGTTCACCTTTTGAAACTCCCCTTTAATCTCAAGTATGTACAATTTTTCATACAAATGATGATACTTATATAATGTCCCAAGCTCAATCTCGAGACATGGATGTCCATAATTATCATAAAATATTAACACAAATACATGTTTTTAATTGGGATCTCCATACCTTTTTTACATATCATGACTTAGATCCTGAGGGTCATGTGCCTCCTACCAATTCTCCTCTTATTGATACTCCTTGGGTGGTAGAAAAAATTATACATTATGAACTTCCAAAACTTCTTTCATCTCCTTTACCACCTATAGATCCAATAATTACCTATGATCCTTCCTTTATCATCAAAACCCATAAAACTCTAATCCCTTATAATCCATCTAGCTCTCCTACTCTTGAGATTACACTAGATGCCAAGGCAACCAAAGTTTCTTAGATACATTTTGAGTATGATAGCCATGGTAATCAAATTCTATATCTTGAAGTAGATGTTGAGTACTATGGTCCTCTTCCCACCTTGTATAGCAATGAAGCTGTTCTTGAAATACTTTATTCCTAAGAACCTAAACTTCCTTAATAACATCACAAACTTGGTAATTTTAAAACTAAAACCCCTTATTTCAACAACTTCATTACTATCATTAATCCCAAAACTAATCTAATTTCTTCTTTACCTAATGCACCATACCACTTTTAAGATGGAATGTCATGAATATTGAAGAAAACACTCACATTAAGTATGGTACTACATCTCATCCTCACCCGATTATAATTTCTTTTAAACTCTAACTTACCAATCATGATAATTTTAGCTTATTATTTGATAAGTATTGTGAGGTTTTCATCTAGTCCTATGATGACATGCCTGGTATTGACCCTATAATTATGGTGCATAACATTATTACTTATCTCAATGATAAACTTATACGTCAAAAGTAAATAAAATTTTGACCTAAGGCTTCCACTTTATGTCACAAGGAAATCATCAAATTACTCAATGCTAAATTTATCAAACTAATGGACTATTTCAAATGGGTTTCTAACATTGTTCCCATTTAGAGAAAGGTCACTATGGTCATTTGAATTTGTATTGATTTTCTTAATCTTAACCTTGCTTGTCCAAGGATAACTTCCCTTTACTTTCAATAGATTCCATCATTGATTCTATGGCTAATTACAAAATGTTCTCTTATGGATGGCTTTTCATGCTATAATTAGATTCACATTACCCCCAAGGACCAACATAAGACCAATTCACCATGGAATGCGGCACCTATTACTATATCAAAATTCCCTTCAGCCTCAAAAATGCTAAAACCACTTACCAATGAGTGATGACCCACATCTTTCATGATATTATCCACAAAATTTTTGAAATCTATGTGGATGACCTCATTGCTAAATCCACAAGTCATAAGACTCATCTATTAGATCTTGTTATCATTTTTCATCATCTTCTTAAATATCAGGTTAGACTCAATCCTTACAAATATATCTTTGGTGTCACATCTAGAAAATTGTTAGGATTCTTAGTCTCTCTATGTGGAATCATTGTTGATCCTACTATTGGTTCTTAGTTATACACCTATGATTCTTGGCCTTGTATATTTGATAGAAATGATAAGAAAATATGGAAAACCTAATTAATATGTCATTATATCTAGGGAAGGGTTTGACATCAAGACTGGATTGAATAGATAAAATGATTGGGATGCACCTATAAAGGGTATGGTCAGTTCATTATTACTTCTATCTCTACCTAAACCAAGGTGAGAGGACTTAATGGGTAGGTCACTCACATTGAGAGTTTCTATAATTCAATATCCATGGGGATTATTGGCATAATGGAATACAAATTTGACCAAAACACAACCAAAATTACTCAATCCATATGGGAAGGGTTGTCACATAAAATGAACAAATGTTCTAGGCTAGACATAAGCTACTAAAGATAGATATGAATATGATTGAAACTTTCATTCTAAATAATCTTTAACAATAGAGGGATGAATAAAAGATTGTAATGATAATATTTAATGTAAAAAATGCAAACACATGCTAGGTATACAATATTTATGCTTATTTAAGTAAATAAAACTTTGGCTATGAAGAGAGCATGTTATATGTAGTGTAAAATAGGGTGGGACAAAATCATCAGTTAATAGAAATAAAAGTGGAAGGCAAATGAATGAGCACAAAGGAGTTTAACTAGACTATTATGTTACCTTCACCTACAAATTTACCATAGATCTAAAAAAAACTAAATTGAAATCATGCATGAATGATATCCTTCAAGAACCCTCTCCAATTGAATCAGTAAGTCCAGGACTACCCTTAAAAACACTATCAACACCCTATTTCCAATATCAAAGTAGAAAGGATTTTATAATATAGATGTACACCCTAAATGATTACATGAAGATGAATACATCAGATTACCAATTAGCTAAGCATGCAAAATAGAGAATTGTACTTTAATAATAGGAAGATAATGGAAACCATGAATAAATTTCAATTTTCAATTGAGTGTAAACTGAATACAATGTGTTCTAATAACATAACAACTAACACTATGCAATAAAATCTTGTGACAAGGGAGACATTGATAATGCTCTCAAATCTTACCAATGATTTTACATCAAAAACTAATTTGGCACCAAAATTATTACATAGTGAGAACTCTTCGAGTATATAGCTCTTGACTCAAAAATTTAACCAACCTTTGTAAAGGGACATATCCCATTTACTTATACAACTGAGCTAAGCCTAGCATATTCCTAAATATGCTCCATCTAGAATATTCTTTTGTGTGCCTAGAGTCTGTTAGACCTTGTTCTTCAAACAATACGCATGCTCCTGTGATGATGGCAAGATTGATCCTCCATTATGATACAATAATTATATTTATCTACATGGAGAATGATCTTGAAAGGGAAAAAATAAACCTTTATCCTCTTGTATAATAGATAAAAACATCCTTTCTGATGCACATGATTACACAAAAACTAAATTTGAAAGGGACATGTCACTAATGGGTGAAGTACAATGGTTTCCTAATGGGAAATGAAAAAAAAGGAAGAAGGGAGAGAAAAGAAGAGAAAAGTTGTGCTAGCTTAGAAGAAGTTAAGATATCTGATTATGCTCCAGAGTCGATCTAGATAATGGAATCCTTTACCAACCAATTCTTATACTTGGTATATTCTTTGAGTATGGAGGTGATATTCCCTTGGTCTAGGCCTACTTGGTATTTGAATTTTAGTCGATACTCCTCAAACCAAGTGGCAATATTTTAAAGCATGATTTTCTTCTATCTGATGAGTTCTTTGAGTTGGTCACAAGACTTCTCAAGTGATACTAACTACTTTATTTTCTCAACATAAAAAGACTCTTGTAGTACATCAATGAGGTTTTTTAGAGCATTGAGTAATACTTCTTCCTCTAAGTCATTTGCACTATCGAAGCTTACCATTTTCTTGACTATGACATCTATTTCCTTTGTTACAATATTGAGGGACTGTTCTTCTCCTTTCAAATCAAAGATGCTATCTTTTAGCATAATTAGATGAATCTTGATTAAAAATTGACATTCCTTTGGATTTTTGTGCTTATTTGGAATAATGATATTTTCCATAATCAAACTGTCTGTACTCATCTTACAGACCTCATCCATCTTTCACTAGACTTCTTCCCACTTCTTTATATCTACCTCATAGAAAAACATCTTTACATCACACTTCCTTTTATTGTCCACTATGTTTTTAAAGCATTTAAATGGTGAGTCAATTATTTATTCAATCCTAGTGCCCAATACTTATTTTCATTTTTATATTTCTCATCCTTTGGTCTTTAAATCATCAATCTAGCTAGAGTCCAATGATGTAAATGAGAGATGGAGGGAACTCAGAGCAACATTGGTAGTTGGAGTTACTACCTTAAGCTCACTCAGTAAATTTTATAAGTACTAGATCATAGCCTAATTTTATACCTTTAACTCCTCCATTATATGGGCCAACATGCTCACCAAAACCTATGAGGTATGTTTTATCTCATTCCTTAATGGCTCCCCTAGATTATAACTTAAAATAGTCTAACTCTCAAAGGGAGCATCCTTCTTCAAATCATCTAATAGGTGAATAGATATATTCAAATTCCTTTCTACTATGGTGGTGAATGTGGTCTTGAAATGCATTATATCCTTCTTAGAGGGTTTGGCCTTATGTGCCTGAGTGATCTTTATTACATTGATCTCCCTAATTTTACTCCTAATGTCCTTTTTCTCCATGAACTATTCTTTGACCCATAGGAGGGTTTTGGTATGGAATCTCATTGACATGGTGGGCATTCATGCTAGCCTTGAGATAGTAAAAAGTGGTATCATCAGAGTGCTTGATGTAGGAAGTGCCATAGGAGTGGGTTGTGGACTTAGCACAAACTATTCAATCTCTTCATTACTTTTTATCTCCTTACCACCTTTGTTTGATCCATGTTCCCCTTCTAGGTTTATATCTATCTAATTTAAAACTTCAAGTTTTGATCTAAGCTGATGATGCTACTTAAGTAATCTATCAATGGAGCTCCCCTATTCAGTTGACTGACCTGAAGGTTACATAACTATTTCACCTTCTTTATTTTCATGATATTTAGGTATGGAAGAGGCTATGGTGATTTCCTTGTTTCCTTTAGATAACTCTTCACTAATAATGGCCTCAAGACCTTTATTATGGGTTGGATCATGGACCTTGATGTGAGGAAGGAGACCTCATGGTACTTTAATTAAAGCAACAATTTTAGAAGTACTTTCCTTAGCATATTTATTTTAGTGATCCAATTCCTTAATTATTTTTGAATGGGTGGGGGTACCCATTTGAAATTTTGTTCCCCCACCTTCCTCTACACTCACCTTCTCTTTTGGTACTAAACTTGACACCTTTAGAGGGGAAGGGACATCTTGTGATACCTTTAGAGCTACCTGTAATCCTTCGTGCTTAACTATTGATCCAAAATCAATAGTGGCTTGAATATCCTACTTTAGCTCCACTTTTCCTCTCTCATTCGATTTATTCAACTCTTTAGCTCCACCTTGATCACCTTGGCTTGGTGATTGAGTGATGTCATTTTCAATAAATGCCTATGTATCTGATGAGAATAATTCTTTTTATTGAAAGGCTTGAGCTTGTATGGCCACCTCTATTCCAACCTATATAAAATAATCAAAATACAAAGGATCATTTGATGTTAGAATGTCTTCCTCATTACATTTACTCTCTACTACCAAGGGACCCTTTTCTACAAATAAACCCATCAATGGGACCTTCACTAGGGTCTGGGGCTTTTTCCTCTAATTTTTTTGCCTAGTTCTCACTTAAAAAGGAGTGAACACATGTTTCTTCTTCATCACCTCAATGATGGGCCTACCTTCATCTAAGTCATCATCATCACTCATATCCCTTAACTTTTGGGCATATGAGGATTGATCCTCTTTCTATTTTAGAGGGAGTTTCTTTGAAGGTAGGTCCTTAAACATAATTTCTATCTTTATCATCTTAGTATAATAAATTTAGTATATATTTTATTTAAGTTTCACAAAAAATTGGCTTGATCTGGAGATAGTCTACCATACTTGTGCCCTAGGCTATCTCTACCCTTAAAAACCTAGATTCCCCTTAATTTAGATTTTAGGGTTAAACATTTGGTGAAAGTAATTCATGTTATTTTAAAAAAAAAATTCTTAGGGTTTTCAGTCAGCTATGGTTTCATTTCACTATTCAAATTCTAAATTTTTTTATTTCTAAGAAATGAAAAATAGTAATAAAAAATAATTTCAAATGGAAGATAAAAAAATTGACAACTCATCTCAATAATAATAATAAGGGATTAATAGATGAATAATTTTATATTACAAGATATGAAATTAGTAAGCATGATAAGGTTGAGTATTCCTCATCTAGTGATGGTGATTACTTAGAGAGGAATACAACTAATTCCATACCAATCTAATCGGGACATGAGATATTTATTTTGACCTTTATTCCTTGAAACCATTATTGCTACATCTTACATGGGAAACCAAAATGACTCAACTCAAATACTAGTTTGAATGCCTATATCTACCTAACCTATGATTACACCTCCTTTGGAGACTTCTCAAATATCTAACCTAAAATACTAAGAGGTGCATTAACTTATCCAAACTGTAAAACTTTTGAAAAATAAGGTTACAAATATTTTTAAATTTTTTAATGAAAAATCCTTAAGCTATTGATTCAAGAGAGGTGTTGCATAATACTCTTTCACCAAAATATTCTTTGCACCCTTGAAAAACTAGTTTTATTTCACCTATGTTCACATTTTATGATGCTAAGGGTGTTACTAAATAAAAATTTTGATATTTTTTGTGTGACATGCCTTGATTATGCCTCTAATGATAAAATTTAGACCAAATTATTTTGAATAAGCCTTAAGGATTGTGATTTGAGATAGTTATATGATTTACCAACTCAATTAATAAACACCTTAAAACCCCTTACATATCAATTATTATCATAATTCTCTTTTAACATTATTGAATTAGTTTCCTATGCCCAAATTGAAAAAATCAAACAAATAACCAATGAACCTAATAATTAATATGTCTTAAGGTACACAAAAATTCTAGATAAAATGACCAATCCAATGTTATCTAAATCTCTTCAAGACATTTTAAATCAAAGTTTGATTATTCCTTTACATGAGTCCATTGGGTTCAAACAGCTCCAATCTATTGATGATTTATGTCACATTGTTTGTGATCATCAAATGAAACTCATATCATTGAATAAACCTAAGTATGTAGTAAACTCACTAACTACATCTGTATCTAATACCAAGTTTACTATAAAACCAAGTTATAAGCTCAAACCTCCTAAACCTAAAAAGAAAAAATGACCATAATTAATGTGTTGTCACAATAACCTAATCATCTTGTCTTATCCAATGCACCATGAAGATATTTTACATGCTTACTTAAGTATCCCACTTCATTTCTCCCACATACTATAGAGTTTCACCTCATATCTCTCCCTCATCCTATAGAGGTTGATATGAGTTGACCTTAAATAAATGGATAAATTACTATTCTATATTGATTCCTCATAGGTAGTCACATGTTATATGTCATACTCATTGTATCATATTTCCTTTATGAAAAAAAATGTATATGTATTATATTATATCATGTCATCAAACATAATATATTTTATATGTTTACCTTATACAAGAGGTCAATGACTAGTGGTTCCTTTCTAATAACTTCCTAGGATACACAAACTTTTGTAAATTTTAAAATAGAAGATATTTTATAATTTTAACTTATATAAAAATGTAATCACCTAAAAGTGGTATTTAGATTCTAAGAGTGTCTCTTGAGTTAGCCTATTCCTAGATTAGCCCTAGACCTATCCTAGATCCTTTGACACACTTTTTCAGTCATTGTGCAGACCACAAAAACCTATAGTCATCTCAAACATAATCCCAAGATAAATTTCTTAGATCCCAATGCTATTTTCCTAATAATCTACTTGGTGGACATTAATGCCACATTTGGGACAATATAACCACATGATGCTAATATCCCCAATTGGGTGCTAGTGTTTTTTTTCCTAACTCTCTTGAATGGATACTTTTAAAAATGGGTGTCACTCCTAATGTTGGTCTAAGCAAATTTTATTATATGTACAAGACACAAACATCTATAAATACAAGTCTATTTAAACTTTATTCACTAGATGGAAAACAGATGTAAAATCCTATTCAAATAAAAGACAAGTTGAGAAAATTAAGGTATTTGATCCCTATTCTACCCTAATTATGCATAGTACCATCTATAATAACCCTCAACCCATTTATAAATATTTCAAATGTCAAACACATTCAAGGAATCCAAGTCCACTCTCATTCTACCATTCACTTGTACTTATATCAAGCACTAAGTGGGAGAACTACATTAGACTTATTTCTTCTTTAGACTATTATTGTGTAGGAAACTCTCTTCATAATGGGGTGTTAAAGATGTCCAACCTATCCTACTAATAAACACATAATTATTGATCATGCCATATTGTAAGGAGGTTTAGGGTTTACACACTAAATTAGGTTTTCCAAGAATAATACAGATTTTTATATTATTTGTGTGTAGGAACATGACCTAAAAACACAAGCATGGGTGTTCCCATAAAATAGGAACATTCCTACAAAGGGGACACTATCACCACTTTGAGGACACTATAATAAAATGGTGTTACTATCCAGGTGGGACACTAGTTTCCAATGAGTAAATAAACCCCAAGACCCTATTGATGACACTTAGACTTCTCTAGAACTCAAATTTTAAGACCCAAATCATCTACGACAGTCAATTTCAAGGTAAGTCTCTATTAAGTATATTTATTACTATTTTTAGAAAGTCAAATAATGTCAAAAGACATAATAAATTATTACTTAATTATTTCATATTATTTGATTGATTTAGACATCTCATCCCTTTAATCTAAACATATGATTTACATAGTAAAACCCTAAAAGTTTAAATCATTTGGTAAACCCATCTTAAAATATTTCTCAAAACCCTAGCTGACATGAATAAAAAAATTTATGAAATAATTTAGGGTTGTATTATTATATTTTTTGAGATAACCTAGATAAATTAAATCAATTTCATATTAGGGTTTCAATTTACTATACATATAATTTGAATTGTTATAAACAAACCCTAGATTCAATATACCTAACCCTAGATGCTCTTAGGGTTTGTACCCTTTTTTATCCTTTTTTCATTAGCTACTATTAATTTTTTAGAATTAATATATTATATTATAGTAACTATATTCTAATTTATTTACTATATTCCATCTAAAAAATATATATCTTCCATTAAGAACAAGTGCTAGACTAGGTGGTAATCCTATAGAGCATACTCAGATTCTTACTATCTGAGCCTATAACAAGGACATGGAACCTATTAAAAATTCATATATGAATACTTCATACCATAATTATGTGGATTTCAATGAGAATGCATATAAAGAGGAAAAATGCAAGCAACAATAAAATTAGGTACATATTGAGAATCATGGCACACTCCCTCCACTTAACAATAATGACATAATTATGAACAAAGATGACGTACTACAAGGATTCAGATATATAATTTTGGAACAACCCCTTGATCATGTATATATCTTATAGACCATATTGGAAATCAAGAATAAGATAAATAATGGTTAATATTCAATCCTTTTAGTTAATAATATTGTTACACCTCTAGTGTGGCTAACTCAACTAACTTAGATAACATAATTTAAGATTGTTATTTAACCATAAGTGATAAATACACCACTTATGGATAGTTATTACACTCTAGATGTACAATCCCTTATGCATGATATTAATAATTTTTAGTCTAAGGTGTTACATCTCGATAAGGGAAAAATTAGGCCATCACATGCCTTGGTTTCCAAAATTAGATTACATATACCTTTGGCACATCATATGGTGGTGGCTCATTTACAATCTAGTTTTTTAACACCCAATATCACATTATATGATGGAAAGGGTGACATAGAGCATCACTTGAGATATTTTCATGCAACATGATTGGACTATGTGTTTAATGATTGGATTCTTATGAAGTTATTTTCATGTAGTCTTAAGGATTATGACCTATAGTGGTTCTATGATTTACAACTCAATATATCACAACATTAAATCCCTTAGAAAACATGTTCCTCACATAATTATCTATAAACATCATTTATAAGATATCATATGTATAAGTGGTATAATTAAAGTAAAATTAAATGATCCTATCACAAATTATGTCTTACGATACAATATAATATTATCCAAATTGACTAGCCCAATGGCAGACATAGAGATTTAGGATATATTTAAACAAAGTATATTACCATCACTTCATGAAGCTATCTTATTCAAGAATATTCCTACATTCACTAATTTGTGCCATACAGTCAAGGAAAGAAAGGTTAAGCTCTTATCAAAGGGAAAACTCAATTACATAAATGGATCAAAATCAGCTATTAAGAGTTCAAACAAACCTCCATACAAGGTAAGGGTAACAAAATTTTTTAATCAAAAATCCATAGTAAATGCAACTTTCGATCCATCTCCTATATTTATTTTATTCACTCCTCAATGTGGATTATTCACTAATATTATAGAGTCACTATCATAGGTTCTATAATAAATATTAGAATGTAATGTCATATCTCTCCATCCCATTAACTAGGTTGATACAACATGACCTATTCCAAAGAGTTATGATTCAAATGTATTATGCAAGTATCAAAGGGCACTTAGGCACACAAAAATACGTACATTAGTCTAAATTATAAGATATAAGATCTCATTGAGGCTAACATTATTGATGTGGGCACAACCATAAAAGCACCAAAATAAAAACAAATAAAGGCTAAAGAACTAAAGATATTTTCATATTCTTTCCCAAAGCATACATAAAATGAGGTTGGGGGTACAAAAGGTGTTCACTATATATAATAGGTGCATCCACCACCATATTCATATCACATAGTTATAGAAGAGACACATCTACTACATAACATTATTGGCATCTATTACACTACAATGCCACCTAGGCCACTTATCACATCTTTGGAGTAGGAGATTATGTATGTTGACATATATTTACATGGGCTCTTTGTATTAATATACATAGACCACCATCCTATTCATAGTGTTTTGGTTGATAATGGGTCAAGCATAAGCATGTGTACCATGACACTCTTATAATACTTAGGCTATAAAGAGCATGATATATTCCCCATAGATATAATCATTAATGGTTTTAGTGGCCACATTCAGAGATCCATTAGAAAGATTATGATTCCATTATAGGTGGGACCAACACACATAGCCACTTAGTTCCTCTAAGTACTTAATGCAAGTGTATTTGATATATTATTGGGTAAGCCATAGTTACAACATCTTCGATCCATCCCATCTATATTACACCAATTCCTAAAGTATATAAATGATAATCATATGGTTAAGGTTGAGGATGTCCCATATGAGTATCCTCTTCCAACACATAAGTAATTTCAACATAGTTTCTAGATAAAATTACAACATAGACACCAATTATAATTCCAAAACCATTACTAGATATTGCATAATTATCAGTTACAATAGAGATTACAACTCTTATGCATATATCATAGTGTTTATTAAAGTCATTAATGTAGGCCATGTTTACTCCTATGATATCTACACATATGCATACTCTCCCACATAGGCCATTACTAGAGATACCCCTACATCAAAGATACATCACATATTTTAGAGGACATTCCTCTCAATTTATGTTGAGATTAGCTTAGTTGGGTTTTAGGGGTTCTCATCACAGGACACCCACATCACTTATAGCTTCTTCTACCAGATGGATTACTAAGATCCCTATAGTTGAAGGGCATCACATTTAGTAATGAAACATCATAACATCACTACACAGGTAGCTTCAAACTTAGATTACATAGTAAAATAGATCATGAGCTCACAATTTCCCTTTCACACTACATGCATGATCACAATTCCCTTATTTGACATAGGTCATTGTGATAGTGAGTCTCCCATGAAACTCATTGGTTAGTATGGTTCCTAATCTTGTACATAATTCATTTTCTCTCTTAATCTTTGTACATAGTTTATTTTCATTTGATTATACATAGCTTATACTCAGAAAACACAAAAATAATATAACATGTCAAAATACAAAACCATTCAAATATTTACAAAGCACAAAATTTACAAATAGTATGCATTTCTATGTTTACATTTTTATTACTTTATAGATATTGCATATTGATAGCTATCCTAGTATAGTTAGTTTTATCATATAAATATGCTTCACTTGTTATTTTTAAGTGCTTATAGATTACATATAGGAATTCATTCCACTACACTAATCCAAATTTTCTATCATCTACCCACTGGGGTCATATATATCGATCTAGGTTTATACATTTTAGACATCTACCCACTCAGTGAAATATCATACATTATTGATAATAGTAAGTTATTTCTTTACATACTATACATTATATTTTACACATTGCTTATATTTTTTACCAACTATCACTAGTTAGACTCAATATATATGCATCCTAGCATCTACATAGATTTGTACTACATGATTATACATGTTTTCATTTCTAGTTTTCCTATATTAGACTTGATTTTATTTTTGATGCTTTCTCCATGTTTAAGGTTATTTGAATATGTCATTATTTTATACATCTATGCCACTTCTCTATTTGTATGCCTTAGACATGTTCCCATGTCCATTATGTGTTATTTTATTCTTCTATATGTGGAGATTTGAACATGTCCTATATGGATCTAAGCCAAATTACTTGTTACTTATGTATGTGGACATTTGAACATATTCTTGTATGTATTCATTCTTATATTTAGTGACATGTGTTCATGCCCCTTGTATTAGGGCCCCTTGGCCTACCTTTTCATTCCTCACGTGCTTGTATGTATGCTTCTTTGTATTCTTCTTCATAATGACACTTTTATTTGCGTGTTACACATACACACACCAATTTTTGATGCCATGAGGAATCTCATGCATCTACCCTTCCTACTTGGGTGCCATAATTGACATCATGCCCCATACGCCTGGGTAGTTTCTCATATTTGATGATATACACATTGATTACATCTATCTTGACACCCATGTGCAATTCTAGATTACAACATACATCTTAAATTACCTACTCATGCACATATTCATTGACATTCTAATGTTATATTTGTACATTGTATTAGAATATCATGAACATGATTTAGCTAACACATTTTGTAGAGCTACTTATTTTGAGGAAATTTATTACATAGGTTTCATAATTACCCTCAAAATATGGGGCATTCATAGGGGTTTTTCATAGAGATCAAGATCTTACTTTCCTATTCACATATAAATTTTAGCACATAGGCTCAATTTTAGAAATTAGACATAGGGTGGACCAAAAAGTAGAGACTCAAAATTCATTTCAAATCACCCATATTTTAGACTAGGTAGATATTAATGCATAGATTAGGACACTAGTGTCATAGGGTGCTACTATCCACTATGGGTCACTACTATCTAATATCCCCAATTTTAGGGTAGTCTAGATAATTCAAACTAGTACACCAATTACAATATAAATTTATATAGATACAATCACATGATTGACATTTATGTTAAAATTTTACTTAGATACACTCATGTTCAACTTATATTCATACCATTTGCTCAGATTTGGGGGCATCATGCATGGCATGATCACTTACACATTCAATTTAGCTACATAAATTTACTTATTACATACTTAGTTTAGATTCAATATACTCAAATACCAGATTGGGGGCATGTGCAAAGCATGTAGTTTCTATATACCTAGCTACACATAGGTTGATAAGATGGAATGGCAAACTTTATGCCATTATCTACACTATATACACTGCTATCACATTCCAAGTTGTCACTATATTCATGCCTTACTCCATCTATAGTGGTTGGCATTCATGAGTGGCCTAAAGCCACCTAATATAACCAAGTGGCCATAGAGATGACATATATAGTTAGATACTTCTAAAAAGTTAAATAGTTTAGTTTTAGATGCATCTAATTCACACAGGTGGGTAATGATGGATTCATAGCCTACTTGAGTTATTGAGACACCCATATGAGAGGGTTAAACACACTTAAAGTCTTATCTAAGATATTCACATATCAAGATTTATTGAGTAGGGGTGGGAAATGGTGGATTTAGATATGAATAGAGTTATTGATCCACCCATATGAGGACTAAACAAGCCATCAACTCAGTCCAAACTATGTAATGCTATTATCAATATGCACACTCATAGACAAAGGTTGTCACTAGGTTTATGCATTGTTTTATTTACTTAATGAGGTATATTCATTTTTTCCTCTCTCTTTACTTAGATTTACTCAATTACTTTATTTTAGAATATTCTTTTAGTTTTTATCATCTCTTAAGTAAGGATGATTTTTGAATGTTTGATTTATGGTCATTACTTTAGATCATGTTTCACATACATAAACCTAGATTCACATACTCAGACTCAGTTACATGGGATTTACTTCCAAGGTAAGTCTAGGTATGATTATTTTTCATTTATACTAGTCATTTAGATTTGTTGCATTTCTAGCATAAAGGGGGGGGACAAATGTAATCACCTAAAAGTGGTATTTGGATGCTAAGAGTGTTTCTTGAGTTAGCCTATTTCTAGCTTAGCCCTAAACCTATCCTAGATCCTTTGACACACATTTTCAATCATTGTGTAGACCAAAAACACCTACAATCAACTCAAACATAGTCTTAGGATTCTCAGATCCTATCCCAATTTGCCCAAGAATCTACCTGATGGGCATTAGTACCACATTTGGGATACTACAATTACATGGCACTAGTGTCCCCAATTGGGTGTTACTATCCTTTGAATTAAATCTCTTGAATAGATAATTTTTCAAATGTTTACCCCTCTTCAGGTTAACCTAGCACATTTTCTTATCTACATAAGCTACATATATCTATAAATACAAGTCTATTTGACCTTTATCCACTAGATGGAAAATTTATGGAAAAGCCTATTCAAACAAAAGACAAGTTAAACAAAATTAAGGTATTTTATCACTATTCTACTCTAATTTTTCATACTACCATCTACATTATCCCTAAACCCAATTTTCAAATATTTTAAATCTCAAGCACATTCAAGGAATCCAAGTCGACTCTCACTCTAACATTCACCTACACTTGCATCAAGCACTAGGTGGGAGAACTACATTAGGATTTATCCCTCCTTGGAGTATTGGTATGTAGACAGATTTCTTCACATTAGGGTGTTGAGGATGTACAACCTATCCTACTAACTAACACATAATTATTTCTTATGTCATACTTTCAAATAAGATTAGGGTTTTCACACTAAATTAGGTTTTCCAAACACAAAACAAAGTTCTATATTATATACACATAGGAAAAGGACCTAAAAACATAGGTGTAGGTGCTCCCAAAAAATATAAATAGTCCTAAAAGAAGGATAATAACACCACTTTGAGGACACTATAGCAACATCATACTATGATCTAGGTGGGGCCCTACTATCTAGTGAGTAAATAGACCCTTGGACCCTATTGAAAACATTTAGACCTATCCATAACTTATTTTTTAAAACCTAGATCGTCCATGGTAGTCATTTTATAGATAAGTCTCTATTTAAGAATATTTATTACTATTTTTATAAATTCAAAGAATCTCAAAGGCCATAAAAATTATTACTTAATTATTTCATATTATTTGATTGATTTAGACATCTCAAACCTTTAATATAAACATATTAAAAACCTAAAAGGTTAAATCAAAAAACTTGATTGACCATTGGTTCCTTTTTAGGAATTTCTTGGGATACATTAACATTTGTAAATTGTGACTTAGAATAAGATGGATAAGTTAATCTTGTGGGTGTGTTACTATATTTCTCAAATGTATTAAAAAAAAATTTAATTTTAGTTTTCAATATTTTTTTATCTCTATGACCATTCTTGCTATGATGGTTATAAAAGTATCTTTCAACCACTCATATTAGATGATTTGTTGGGTGATGTTAATTAAAAGGAAATGTGATAAAATTATTATCAACAAATGTTTTTAAAATAAACTTTATTTATACTTTAGAATATCAAATTATATGGATTTATCAAAATTTGAAGGAGTTTGACTCATGTGATTCATCCTCTTATTAATTATCATGTTTGTAGTTTCCTTATTTAGTGGAGAATTTTTTATAAGATTTGAATTTGTTGAATTTTAATAACTAGTAAAATTAGAGGCACAAGTGTGTGAATGTAAAAAGTCATTCTCATAAGTAAAGATATCCATATAAACTAATGCAAAATAAAAATAAGGATTTAAAAGTTCTCTTTGTTGGGATTTGGTATTCACATTGTGGTAAATAGTTAGTGATATACGGTATGGTTAATTACTTAGTAACATTATTATTATGTAAAAATAATTTATATTTGGTTATTTTTTTAAATTTTTGTGGTTACAAAAATAATTTTTAGATAACATTATTGTAATGTTGGTTTTGTGGTTGAGTGATTATAGGGATTGACTATCTCCCTATCTATAGGAGAATCCTTCCCTATATATATTTATTATGTCAAATGTGATATTTAGTCAGTGTAATAGAATAAAATATTATTCTTGTGTGTATGAATTTATTTTTCAAATCCATTATATGAGTCAAAACTATGTCATAGCCTATACAATACCCAACAATGGTATCAGAGTATGGAAATAAAACCACATGTTATAGAGGCTTAGTAAATCTCTAGGGGAAATCTAGTTAACTTTTTCCCTATGAATAAAATTTTGCCCTATATGAGAGTTCAATGTTTATTTATATATCAAAATGTTTTTACTTTTATGCATTCTTTCTGATACAACTATAATCTGTTGTGCATTTTGATATATGCATTTTTAGTGAACACGTTTACATCCCTAGTAACTATCATTATTCTATAATTTAAGAATATTTTTTTGTGTACAAGGCTTCTCTATCCATCAATAGGATGTATATATTTATGCATCATCTTCATATGAATCGTATTTTGATTATAACATATATTTGGAGTTGAAAGAGTGGGTTCCATTTGCATTGCATTTGTAAATTAAATTTGTTGAATATGTAGACTATGTACATCAACATAATAAATAACAAAGCTTCATCAAAACTATGCAACTACTCACACTGAATGTGCATTGATATTATTTGTGCTTATAGTTATAAGTCAGGTTATGAATAAATTTGGAAATTGATACATAAAATGGATAATCTAATGTATAATGGCCTAATCATGATCCCCTATACAATCTAGACAACATTTAAAAGATGGTCTAATCTAAAAAAGGTAAAACCATAAAAATAAATCCACATCCTAGGTATTAGGTATTAGGTATATATTTAGTTTTATTTTATTTTTTATAGTATTATAGTTTTATAAACTTGTTTGAGTTTAAGTTTAGTCAATTAACATTTATTTTATGTTATGTCTTTAATTTAGACATTTAATTATTTTTTATTTAAAGTATGTTCTATGCCATGTGTATTTAAGAATATAGTCATTATTGTTCAAATAAATAATGTCAAATATTTTTATTGTTAAGAGTCATTTTGTATGCCAAAAAAAATTATTTAGTGCCAAGCATATTGATGGAGTTAAGAGTCATCATTTATCAAAGTCTTTTAGTTAGGGGTCTTCTAATTAGTTTATGTCATCATATTAAGATTCAAAATCAATTTTTATTTTTAATTATTTTGTCATTAAATGATTTAAATATGTCAAAAGAGACATTTTAAAAGTGTTTCATATTTTTCAAGAGTCAAATAAAAGGATGCATTTTTGGGTGACCCTAACATCCTATGTATTATTTACATTGAGGGGAGGAAGTACACCCAATGTGGAAACTATTGTGCTTCACATCATAAGCTAAGTAAGATGTGAAACTGAAGGAGTTTGAAGGAAAAAAAGGAAAGAGGTTTCTATAATCTCTCATCGGTCACCAACAATGGGGTCCATATGATTTGGTGCCATTTTATTTCAGATGTATGTTTGTTTTTCTATTGTTTTGTAATAAGAATAAATTTTATATTCATGTTCACATTTGTAACAAGTGGCCTAATAATTCCTTTGTATTTCCTTGAATGTGAGATATTCAAAAGAGATGATAAAAATACTTCACATCATGATGTGGTTATTTGTAAGCCACTTGCAAAACCATATTTTTGTGGTTCTTCATAAACCATTTGAAAACCATCCATTTGTGGTTGTTAGTAAGCCATATGTAAAACCATAATTAAGGTTTGTGGTTGTCCTAATAAAATCACAAAATCACGAGCACAAATGCAAATGCAAAGATTGATGTTTTCCCATGTTCACACTAAGGGGGTGAATGTTGGGATTGAGTATTCACATGGTGGTAAATAGTTAGTAATTTATGGTATGGTTAATTACTTAGTAACATTATTGTTATATATCAATAATGTATTTTGGTTAGTTATTATATTATTGTGGTTACAATAATATTTCTTAGATAACATTATTATAATGTTGATTTTGTGGTTGAGTGATTGTAGGGATTGACTATCTCCTTATCTATATGATAATCCTTCCTTATATATATATGTTTTATGTCAGATGTAATATTTAGTTAGTGTAATGGAATACAATATTTTTCATGTGTGTGAATCCATTGATCAGCTCTATTAAATGAGTTAAATCTATGTTACATCTCATATAATAAGTAACACTCTTTCCTTTAGACAAGGTAAAATACCCATACTAAATATGAATTACTTTTCCAAATTAGAAGGTGGATACATTAAAAAATGTAATATGTTACTAAAATTAAAAAATTAATCCTCTATAATCTTAACATGTCCTTATTGAAGGATTTGGAGATGCTAAAACATTAATCAAAGACTTATAATATTATTTAAATGAGATAATAAATCCTCTTATTGATTTTTGAATAAATCTATAGACCCATTAGGAAAATTATAGAACTAATCCAAGGATTCACCTATTATACTTAAATTAACATATTTTAATAAGGCTTCCATTACGTGAATAGTCTAAAAAAGAGTAAAAACATTTTAAAGTTAGTCGTGAAGATCTACATGTCCATTATATAAACTAAATTTAGGTATAATTAATATTATAGGATAAGGATAACCAAACACTTTTCACATTATAGGTTTCCCTAGTATGACATTATCATAACATTTAACATTATATAACTTCTATTATACATTTAAAGTAACAAGCTAATTTTGAATATCACCTATTGCATGCATCATGGACACTATATGGATATCATGCATAATTATAGTTTCAAAATATTCATTCATATGTTTCACCCCACTATATTTATTAAATATGTGTATAAAACATTCATCACAAACATTCATATCATTGCATTTAATAGAAATATTTTCACATTCCATATCTAGATAAAAACCATTGTATGGTTTCAAAAAATCATTGCATTTCATAGAAATATAAGGATTGACATCAGATTTCATTTAAAGAGAATGATTTTCATCAATTTCATTTCAAGAGAAAGATTAACATCACATTTTTTTAATCACTATAAGAATCATTACATTTATAAACATCTTTTCAAGGTATGGAGTCATGAGAATAAACATGTATATCATTTATTGATTTATTTATTATAACGTATTTATTAATTGGAATCTTATTAGTATCAATAACTATGTGGGTTAATTAAATTTTACTTTCTTATTTCTCTACTTCATAACTAGTAGAAATGTCTAAGGAAGGGGATGAAAGATCAATATATAAAGTTATTTAATTGATTTTACCTTCTTTTAATTCACTACCACTATACAAAGATACATCATTAGTATAAAAATCATCTACATAATGATGCATATAATCATAATCAAGAAAATAGTTTCCTTAATTCAGATAAATATGATCACAATTCACATAATCACTATCATTAGTCACAAAAACATGATTATCTACATCCACATTTTCCCATTGTCTAGTATAATCATAAGGCACATTATTGGTTAAAAATAGTTAATACATATTATGAAACATAATAGTGTTTAGGGGATGAACAAACATAAAAATTGTAAAACCCTAATAAGACAAGTAATATAATCATAAGACCTAATCCTAAGATAAGGGAAATAATAGAGAATTAGTTCAAAACTAGTTGTCTATTATTTCTCCTATCCTAGGATTGGGTTTTATGATTATATTCCTTGTTTTATTAGGGCTTTATAATTTGAAATATTAAGATAAAAATACATTGGGATTTTAATATTCTTGGTAATAGTCAGTTCACCAATTTTGTTTTCTTATTTTTATATTAAGGTGATCTAAATAAGATAAAACTATTGAAATTTGTATTATGCAAGATAGAGAATTTACTATATAGAGTTAAATGCTAAAAGGGGATTGATATTCCACTTAATATTTTTAGAATTGGTAAGACACAAGATAAAATATGAAATTTGTCAAGTTTATAATTTATGTTGTTCACTACTTGCATCAAAGTCCCTCTGAATATTCTATCTTAGTTTTATGATAAATTGGATCAAGAAAAAGAGTATCAAAACCTATATGGACACTTATGGAAATTGGTAATATCTAATCTCTACTAGTAGTTTCCAAGATTAATTTTAATTTTTTTTGTAGTTTATATCATTGTGCCTATGTCTAAAATATATCCCTTGTGAATAAATTATGACTTAATATTATGCATGAATCTATGTCTTACTTCTCTTTTCAAAACCCTAATTACACTTTTGAAAGCAAGATGAATTGAAAAATGGGTTACTTTTTAAATCAAGGTGACTTGAAAATAATGACTTAAAAATAAATGGGTTGCAAGAATACAAAATTAGCCTTTAACTAAGGCTTACTAGGTGATTTCATGGCACTACTTGTTATTAGAGGTGCTAAAGTTATAGCTTGAGTTGAACTAAAAGTTGAAGCATCATTTTTATTCTTGGACTCCAACTCTCGGAAATACTTATCATTGACATTATGTTGGTATCTAATAACATACATGTTTAACAATGGGTTTTTGTACACCCTATTTACTTGTTCCATTGGTAGTGTATGTTTAGCTTTAGTATTTATAAAGTTAATCTTGAATATTTATACTTAGGTGACCTTTTTCCTTATGAAATTTATCTCAGCTTAAATCTCCTCAAATTTCAATCCTTGTAGGTTTTGATATAAGTTGGTTGAGGCGTATTGAAGAAGTTGGTCAAAATTAGATTTACTTATAAGGTTTCCCATGGAGTCCCTTTATTGTGATAACTTAAATTCCTAATGAATATGTGAAATGAGGATCTCATTCTCTAAATATTTTTGCATTATTATCTAAGATACTATAACCCACACTTTGGCTTCTTATGTCTTAATAACCACTAGGTTGAGGACATTTGAAACCTCCAATGGTACCATCAAATTGAGGTGGTCATATGCTTTATTTATTGTATAAAGAATGAGGATATTTAATTTATTCTCATATTACTTCAAATAATTAAATAATTTAGAATTTTAAACTATCTAAGGTTCTAGCTCAACCCTCATTACAACCATGGCTTCAAGAATATTATACAATCTTGATGATGCACTCAACACATCTATTTCTATGTATATGAGAACATGTACTATTTTTTTGACGTTTCCTAACTTATTCTAACACTTGCTTAGTTCTTTCTTGGCCATTTCTATTCCATCATGAATATTGATCATAACATCCTTATGGGTCTCAAAATAGGATTGAAAATCTTGAATATAGGGAGACTACCCCAATTTTATATTCTTTCTCTTAGATAATATGAATACTTCTTGTATTTCTTCAAAGATTACCCCTACCAATCTCATCTTAAATTTTCCTCTTCTTAACCCTTTGTACACTCCATGTATATTAGTTAAATATGGATCTCATTTTGGGAAACTCTATGATTTTAAGATTAGGCCATTGAGAAGCCTAAGATTAAAAATTAGTTTCCCATTCTGGGATGACTGATTAGGTTGTGTTTGTTGGTTAAGTGTCTTAAACTATAGTCTTAACCAATAGATCTCCTAAGGACTAATTCAAGGCCTCTTCAAGTAATGGGTCAATAATGAAAGTATATATTATGTTAAGCCAATCCATACCACCATATTGAGGTGGTGGGTGGACTATATACACTTGTTTCTTCTTTCTAGCCTTCTTAAATGTTACTAAAATGGTGTCTTGAGAAGAACTAGGTGTAGGTACTAGCATTCCTAACTAATTAGATGATACATGTAGTTTTGAGCTTAACACTACTCCCTTGGATTTCTCTTATGTCTTTATTTTGGTCTTTGGGGGTGTTAGGACAATGGTATAAGTAACCAAAGTGGAAATAGGAGGAATGTGAACAAAAGACACAATTAGAGGAGTAATTATTAATGGGGAAGTATAAAAAATAGGGGTAGAGGATGGATCCTCTACCTTTGGAACAAATATATATGGTTGAACACTAAGATTAGATGAAATAGAATCCACTTTAGGCACCAAAATGGGAGGGGGAACATTAAGATTAAGGGATATAAACTCAAATGAACCAACGGTCAAAGGGGAAATAAGAGACATAATAAGAGTCATAAAAATTGAAGGATTTGCACCCTCACTTGATTGTTCTCCATTTAGTGGTATTTTCCCTTGGTGTCTTAGAGGCTCAAAAATTTATATATATCTCCTCTTATTCATTTATAGATTTGCATCTCTTAATGGTCCTTATATTGATAGTGCCTCAATAACTAGAATTTATGGAGGGAGGTGATCCCTTGGTTTCCTCTTATAACAAATAGTGATTTTATTAGCTGTGGAAGGTGCCTCTTATGTGGGTGTGGTTAAAGTAACCATGTCAATAGTCTCTTTAGTTGATGTAGTAACATGTTGGGCATTTCTTTTTGAAACTAAAGAATCAAGACAAATGGGATCATCATGAGCTCCCCCAAGTGAAGTATTAGTTACTCTAGGCTCCTTTTTTATAGCTTTTAATGTCATAGGGAAAGTATATGAAGGTTTCCCTCACTCCACTAATTATTTTGAAGGAAAATTAACCTAAAAATAAGATAGTTCCCATCCTCCAATGGGTGGGAGTCTAGTGTGCACATCTATAATTGAAATAGGTAGATCCCCTTGAATGATTTTTAGGAGCACCTCAACTAACTTGACTATTTGTGTCCTCTATTTGACCTGGGCATCATCCTTGGCATTGAGAAACAATAAATCATGGTCATATAGATTATGCTAATAGGGAATAACAAGGATTTTAATGTGATTTTGTACTTGTCCATGAGGATCCTAACCCCTATGTGGCAGTGTGGCTAGTGAGTATTACTCCCTGTATCTTCTAGCCTCATAAAAGTGTTTACAATTCACATAAAAAATTTAACCAATAATGAGGTGAGAACCATAGAAGGATATCTTCTTATTATTCATCATATTTAATCTATCCCCTACTATAATTGGTAGGTGATCTCTTGGTCTGCTATTTTATCTATTACATATGTGGGGAGACATAAGCATGTTACCTTATGGCCTATGACCATAATCATAGTGTATTTTAGATATATCTAGTAATTTCCCTTGATCAATAATGTTTCTATAATTTTTTTGGATATCCTAGGTAATGGGTACTCATGAATGGCCATATACACCTAGGGGTATACATTTAGTGAAATGTGTGTGATGTTATTGATATAAGTGTGTATGTGCATGAAGGAATATGAATCAAATATATGATTTTTAATGAAATCTAGATCTAGGATCTAAAGTGACCCATTATGTACATAACCTATTCTAAATATAGTGTTTGTAAGGTAGGATATCATATAGAAATGGCCTCCCTTGAGCCTCTTATCCCTCTTTAATAATTGTTCTCATAGCCTTACATTAATTACCTCACCTAGAGCAAAATCAACTCTAAGGTCATTAGTAAGTCCAACAAAGGAACCCATTCAAGGTGAATAAATTCTATGCTAGGGTAGTCATATAACTAGTTTAAGAGGGCCATCCCAATATGAAATTCCATCTTGAAATTAATTATAGGAACTGGATGCTTCTCCTTTAGATTGATAGTCTCCCCAGGAACCATCCACTTGTTCAATGTTTTATCAATTGATTTCTCCATTTTTCATGAAACTACCCTATGTAAGTCATATGTAACATCTATAATGGGGAGAGATAAATACCATTGAAATTCATCCCTTGATATTCATGATATGATGGCCTTGTGGTCCAAGTGGTGTAATAATATGCATCTAATTAATTTACTAGTGAAAAACAAGTTTCATAGGAGGTCTGCATATGACATAGCCTCAGGCTTTATCACTATGAAATTTAGTCCTTATAATTTGAATTGGAAAATTTATATAACCAATTATCATTGATCTAGAGTCAAATTCTCCTCATGAGTGTGCACATCACCCTAGTGAGCAACTTCCCACAATGATAAGTAATTAGTGTAGTAGTTGTTGAACATAATTGAATCATATATAGTGTCTTTTTACTCTATTGAATCCTTGATAGATAATCTATATGGGCATATGAATCCTCTAAATGTCTTAAATGAGGATGCCATTGCTAAATAGTTATGTTGATAAAGTTATGATTTTAAATTTAGTAGCTCATCTCTTTAGATGCACTATACGATCAAAACACAGGTGGTTAGGGTTTGTTGGAAAGGAAACAAGTGAGCTTGAAATAAGTTTGTGATTAATTATCATCTCATTATTTCCTAATTCATTGGTATATCTTTGGCATTCAATTCTAATTCTTACACCATTGATGTTCAATGTCTATAAATTTGCTTTATTTTTTCAATTTGAACTTTTCCACTTCATTAGGTAGGTATGTCACATAAGCACTATTGATATTTTAAAAAAGTGCCATATCATTACCTTTTTTCAAGTGTCATTTCATTAATTCTTTCACTTTGGTATACTTGTGCCATAAGGGCTCTCCATAGTTTGGAGTTGGAATATTATGTTAAAAAATTATTTTTGAAGTTAATGGATATCCTAAATAAAATTCCTAAACACTTTTACCAAAGACCAAAATGATCCAGACAAAATTTATGAATAATGTTTTTTGACTATCAAATTCATACCAAGTACTTTTGATGAAGAGCTTCATAGAACAAATTATCTAAACAAAAGTTATAACCAATTTTTTTGAAGACAAAAGTTATACCAAGTAATTTTACAAAAGATTTTCATTGAACAAATTCTTTTAAGACTAAATCCAAGGATGAAAATCCTTAAATACAAATTCTGAACAATTTATGTAAAGAGTAAGTGCCGAAGTGTAACATTTTAAAAAACCTAGTCCCTGAATATCAAATGGTGAAGACCTTAATGCATGATGAATACATTTTAAAGGGCCCAAATGTAAGAAAAATCTCTAAATAAGAGATATGAATAAGAATCTCTAGTAAAAAATCTTAAGAGGTTCATATAGGTGTGAAGTGTTGAAGACAACTAAAGATAAGATTTTGAACAAAAGTTCTGAAGACCAAATAATACAAATAATGGAAATTTATAAATTATTCATCTACCAAAAATAATTCATATACATAAATTCCAAATAGTATTAATAGGTTATTTTGAATAAACCAGATAGTTCATACCTTTGTTGAATAACAAAGTTAGGTGTAACACACATATTTATTTTTAGAATACTTTCAAGATAGGCCTAGACCTTTTCAAAAATATAATTTTTCCATATTATAAATAAAAATAATGGGTGTATATACCAAAATTCACCTTAATTATTCTCTCCATGAGTAATAGAAAGTGAGAACAAGAGATCACATGTACTATTTAAAATTTAAAATTTTGGAACCACATGTTGATATAAAAATTGGAAAGTAAGGACATCATAATAAAAAGGGATGACTAATATATCATGTGAAGTTATTTAATCACTTTGAATTATATAATTATGAGAAAGTATTTGGATTTTTTGTCACAATCTTGCATGGTTTGTTAAAGGCTAATAAATTTGGGGTTTAGAATAGTAGTAGTGGTATGCATAGGAATGGTAGTATTAGGCACTTGAGATACATTTTTTTGAAGATGGTCAAGTACACTAATAAGAACCAACATAAAAACACACCTTATGTATAATAAGATAAACTAAACCTTTTAATATACGTATAATTTAATAATCAATAATAATAATGTTCATCATAATAGTAAACTTCACAAATATTCTCATACCTCAAATAATTCTCCTTATACCTTGAATATATATCTGAAAACTCCAAACTTAGTCATTAAGCCTTCCAAAATCCTCCTAGGAACTCATAAAATAATAATGTGAAGATTCATATTTTCAATCTCACTTCAAACCCAATATATAGAGGAGGGCAGCCTTAATACATTTTCTATATAAGTTCCCACCCTACCTATGAATATTTTTCCACAATATTAAACCTACTACTCCACATACCCACAAAAATGACACATATATTCATAGTAAATAAAAAATAAATTGATAGTTTTAAAACATTCGAAACCTTTAAAGAAGAAAAAAATGTGCTTAAAATAATAAATGGTCAAGTAACTTATTAAATAAAAAGTTAAGATAACCAAATTAGAATGAAATATTTCAAAATTTGAAAAAAGCATGATTGAAATGATAAATGGAGAATTAGCCTAAAAAAATAAAGTTGAATTAAATAAATATAATGCTCATTTTTAAACCAAATTAAATAATTAATTAAATCAAGTTCCAACATGTCACATAAAGTACAATAATAATTTCATTGCATAGTACTTGCACTAGGTGGCTTAATGAAACCACTAAGGGGGAGGAGGAATATAAAAGAACCATATACAAATTCATATAAGTATCATTTACCTATCTTAGGTAAGATTAAATACAAATTACCCACACTACCAATCTACATGGCACAAAACAAAGGTTACCTGAAAACACAATATTACCTCCTTTAGGTTATAGACAAGATAATTCAATGATTCCATAATAATAAACATAAAGTTTCCCTCAATTATATAGGAAGTAATATAAATAATAGCTATATAAATAACATGAATCTTTCTATCACAAATTGTGGTAATGACAACTAATTTTCAATGATTTGTGGTACATCTACACAACCTCAAGATGCTAGAAGTACATCCAAGATGATCTTCCCATTTATAATATATGTCACACACTCTGTAGTGGTAGAATAATTAAATATGTTTAGGTCAAATGTGGTTCCACACATGCATGCACTAAACATTTGTAGTAATAACTAATGGCTTTGGTAGGGTTTGACATACCTTAATGCCAAACAATAAAATATAACTCAGAATACATAAACTACCATGTGCCAAATTATTTGACTCCACCTCAATAGGATAAGATCATGTGTTCATTAAAAGATTATTTGGTGTGGGTTAAGGGTAATAATCCCATTTCATGAGGCAAAAGCCCATCATAAAATGGAGAGTGTTACTTCTGACATAAATCATAACAATTATTATTAGGCAAAGATTCACATAGAAGCTCAACCATTTCAACCTCTATAATAGTTCCCTATACCTTCATGGATTTGTAGTATATGTGTTCATATATGTATATTTATTTATAAATTATATTATAATATAAGAAACCATACAAATTTATAAATAGTATGTGATTTACATGACATAAAGATAACTAACACATTTAATTATATAGTTATTTTATCTCTTAATTTTTTTCATAATAATTTCCACATTAACATATGACACATCTATATCCTTATTTACAATGTGTAATATCAGGATCTTATTGGGCCTCTAATTATTGGTATCAAAAAAATCATCTTATTCATGCATTTACCATAGAAACAAAGTCAAATTTTATGAATCTCAATGTCAAACCATGAGACCCAAAATACTACCTATCATGTCATTTCAATAAATTTCAAAAGGGGAAAGTCTTATAATATGTAATATAAGAGACATTTAAAAAAAAAAAAAAAAAAAAAAAAAAAAAAAATCCATCTATAAATCACTTTAATACATAAATACATTTCTATCCAAGTAGTTCATTAAATTACTCAAACATATAGCTCCATCAAGTCAAAAAATAGGTAAATCTTTTTATGGTCATGTCCCCTCTATATTTCAAGTTAGTCTTAGAATTCCTATGTTTGAGGGTAAAATAAATGAATATGAAATATAATTTTTTTTAGATTCATTAGATTCATATTTATTTATTAAATTTTTTTACAATGATTAGAGAATTAAAATTGAGATTTTAAAAGTCTCTTCACCTATCAAGAAGTGATGGAAAACAAAATATTTGTGCAATAAAGACCAAAGAAAAGAAAATATAACTTAATCTAGAAGAAATTCATATAATCCATAAAGGATGAATATTAACTTAAATATGTTTATGATGATCACTATTTTTATTGAAAATAACTATAAACAAGGAATACATATAGGGGAGATTAGTATTGTGTTAGTATGAAAGAAAATTAAAACAAAACACACTAAAAGGATTACACCTCTAGCCTAGACACTCAAGAAGCTAGTGAAATACACAAGTAATTAAAAAATGAAAGAAAAAAAAAATGATTTTTAGTTCCGTGAGAGCAAGTGGTGTGTGTTGGAATTTAGTTGATGTGATCAATAAATATTTGTCAATGAAGCTCCTTGCTCCACCTCTCCTTATCACCTTGGTAATGTTGGTCGGATTTTTCTTGGCTTGGATTTGAAAATGGGAATCGTAACACTACAATAATGAGATAATTTAATATATTTTTGCATGATAAATTTACACCAAAAGAGATTATGGGTCAATGGGTGAGGCATTGTATATATAGCCTCCAAAACTAACTTTAAACCAAGTGTATTTAAGTTACCATTAACAACCATTGAGTTCAAACTAACCCTAGTTGAGTTAAGGCTAACCCTAGTTGTGTTAGAGAGGGGACATGCATTTAATATTTGGGATAGAGATCCCATTTACTAGGCATGGCTCTCCATTTCTAAATTTATTGCATTTAGGGAAATATTTCCAATTCCTTGACTTTGAGGATGATGATGTCATCATGACCTCTTTTTTATTGAATTTTCCTTTTAAATTTTTTTCACTAATTTCACATAGAAAATTTACTTAGCATTTAATTTCTTTTACCTATTTAATTCATTCTGCTTAGCATTTTTATATTTTAGGAATTACTTAAGTGCCTTGATTAATGGGTTCAAAGGTCATACTACAAGATTACTAGGTCATAAGGTAATTGGAGATGAATAAGTAAGAGGTTATAGTTACATATAGGATAATACCCCAAATAGGGATGCCTCAACATGATTTTAAGCACTAATGTCTAATGTGCAGATGAAATTGGGATATTTAATGATTCCTTGGCTCAATTTTCATTATTTGGTAGAAATTAATCTGAAGCCACGTTGGAAGCCAATTATGGCCAAAATGGGGTTTCTATAGTTTTCCCCTATTTGTAAAGGCTTTGAAAGATATAATCATATTAATGTCTTCTTAAATAATGAAAAAATCATTAATGCCTAATGCCCCATAAGTCAATGGGTGAACCCTAGATTCTCCCTCAATGGAGTGGGCACCAAATAAGGTCGGTGTTCATTCCCTCAAAAATAAGGAAATGATGGGAACTAAAGGTAAAGGGGGTGGAAATATTTATTTGACCCTAGTTAATTATAATTATTGGAACAAACAGATTTCCTAGTAGGGCATATAAAAAATGATGATTTTCCCAAAGGTGATTATAATTATTAACATAATGAAATGAAAAATAAGGATTTGTCCAAAGGTGATTATAATCATTAGAAAAATTAAAAATTCCCCAATAAAATGGATAGAGATAATTATTTTCCCAAATGTAGTTATAATAATTAACATCTAGAGAGATCAAAACATAATGATTTTCCCAAAGGTGGTTATAATCACTATAAATGTGATGATTGACACAACATGGTGAATCAAAAAGGGGGATTATGTATTGAATCCATACTCATGAAGTAAGATTAAGATAATACAAAATATAGTTATGAATTTAGGCTACCTATTAGTATGGAGATGCATGTCCTATCTAATAGGGATTAAAATCCATTCATGATTTAATTACTCTACATGTGGGTAATATTTGGATATGTTAGGAAAAAGGAGAAGTATTGTGGAACCATTGCTTGTAATATCCATTAATGTAATGTTTATTGTAGCATATGATGGTATGCACCATGATATAAACCACCATGATGACTTGTTTATGATGTACATATGGACTGACTCGCAATCCAATAATCATTTAAGAACAATGCACCAATGATAAAAACCATGACGATAATATTGACATATAAATATGGATGGAATTAAGTATAATATGCAAGGAATTATGTAATGAATACATATATACTAAGTCAAGGCATAATAATGAAAGTAAATAAAAAGGCAAAAAAGTAAACATACAAACAAAATTGAATAAAACACTAATAAATATAAATACAACAAAACACCAACAAAGAAAAAGTGAACAAAATGAATAAAAACATACACAAAAAATGGGTAATCACAATGTTAGTACAAATAGAAAACAAATTATTATTGCATATGTGATAGAGGTGTTGCTCTTGTTGATAGGGTGACCCCAAATCTAGATATCAATGACATAGGTATAACAATGCAAGACTAATGCCACAAGATTTCCCCTAGGCTAGAGATAAATAATGACACACAAGATGATGACAAACATCACCCATAGGCTAATGAGACAACAAAAAGGGGGGAATAGAATCGAAGGAAGGGGTAGATGAGCTAACTTTAGATGAATAAGGCAAGTGGATACTACCTACATATTTCTATGGATGAAAGATCCAACATGAACTTCAAGCCAAATGTAGTTCTCCCAAGATATGGGATAGAATAAAATTGATGATAAGGAAACATGACTAATGTGTATAGGAATATGGGAATGGTGTCACAAAACAATGAGAGCATTCAAATAGAAATGGATTATAAAAGGGATAGAGTATAGGAAAATTCAAGTGGTCATTCATGTATCAAATTCAAATACACAATGCTCATAATGTAAACTTGTAAAATAGTGAGAGAATAAAACAATTAAGGCCAATAAGGATGGGAAAACTAAATGACAGGTGGTTACTTATGAAATAGCTAGGATTCCCAGAATCCTTAGGGTAGATAAATGGTAGAAAATAAAGGAAGGAATGGAAGAGATAACCCAAGATACCCAATACATCTAATTGATACCTATATAGTTCATGTAGACCTCAAACTTATGTAGTTCTCCCAAAAATTAGAGGAAAAAACCAAGGTGGTCTACAAATAAAATTAATAGATAAGATGGCCCATCCCAAATTTTTTTGATGGATTTATATCTTGCATGGATATTCTAAGACAATTTTCATGATGTTGTGATTTTTAGGATTTTATATATCTTTTACCAATGTTTTTTTAATTTTCTAAGTGTCTCAACTCAATTGAGAATTACAAAATAATAAATGGTCCAACTCACCAAACAGTGAGAGTGTGGCTTAGACATACTCACAAAATGAAAAGAGCATTAGAAAAGGGTGATTGAATTGACCTCAATTTAAATTGATCACTACTTACATAGCCTTGAATGTGACCTCAATTCATTGCATTTCTACTTTACAACATCATTATTTGACTACATAACAACAAGTTCATGAATTAGGAAAATGAGATAATATAGAACAAGAATGGCAAGGTGATGTGGCAATGTATGGTAAAGGTTTTGTTCTTAATTTTACCATAGGTAGTTATAATTAGGAAATAATGACATAGGTTAATGATACTAAGTTAACCAAAGGTATTTATAATTAGTATCATAAAAAATGAGGTAGAATGTCTCAACAATGAAGAATGCAATGGCAAAACTACTATCATACCTGTCCAAAATACTCTCTTGGTAAAATATTGAATCAATTACTAAAACTTGATCTAAATCCCCATGGTGAAGGTGCCTAAAGAACCAATGGATCAGAACCAAGATCAAAAGGGTGGGAAGGATGATCAAAATTACTTCAATCAATAGGAAAGGTATCGTAAGAATGGTATATGGTATGCTACAAAGAATATGATGGTATGGTGTAATGGAAATGAGCCTCATAGATAATACTTCAGGTCTATGAAGTGAAATATTTCCTAAGGTGTATTATGTTTATGGGATCATCAAGTTAATCTCCATCTGGTGTAGTGAGCTTTCTTTCTCTAGATTTGTAATTGGCAACAATGACATAAGGGCCTATCAAATTACACTTGAACTTGCCTTTCTTCTTTTTCTTGGTCATGGTGTTCTTTTGGTTTTCTTCGAGGAGAAGATCACCAAGATCAAACTCTATGTGTTTTACTAACTAGTTATATTGACCATGTAGCTTATTTTTATATCCTTGAAGGCTATTTACATTGACACATGATTATTATCTAGTAACTCTAGCTCTTGTAGCAAGCTAATCTAGAATATTCATCACACAAGATGTGTTTTAATGAGACATGTAGAGAAGGTAACTTGACCTCAATGGGAAGAATGCCCTTAGTACCATAGACTAAGGAATATGATGTGGCCCCTATTGGAGTGTGATGATTAGTATGACATGTATAGAGGGTATGAAATATTTGTAAGTGCCAATCATGAACAACATCATTAACAATTTTTTTAAGAATGTTGAAAATGGTTTTATTAGATGCCTCTCCTTAGCCATTGCCTTATGGGTTGTATGTAGTGGAAAAGTGTTAGGTGGTGTACTCATCATAGAGTGATTTGACATCCTTGTTTATAAATGATCCATTATTATTATATATAATATCATATGTGATAACATAGTGGCATATGAGATGGTTAATGATTAATTTGGAAATCTATTTTATAGTCATGTAAGCTAGGGGCATAGATTCAACCCATTTAGTGAAATAATCATTAGTGGTAAGGATGTGTTTATATCCATTAGATGAGGTTGGGTTAATTTTCCCAATAAGATCGAGTTCACACATTAAAAATGACCATGGTATAAGTAATGGTTTGAGTGTTCTAGCCATAACATGAATCAAATTGTCATGTCTTTGACACTTGTCACCTCTTTTAACATAATAAGTTATGTTTACTTCTATTGTTACCCAATAGGAACTAATAAATAGGAGATTTTTGGTAAGGATGGCCCCATTGGTGTGGGCTTTGCATAATCCTTCATGAACTTCCCTCAATGCTAATATAGACTCTACCAAATTTAAACAATGAAGCAATGTTCAATCAAAGCTTATATGGTAAAGGGCTGGGCCAAGTAGGGTATAGTGAGAGGTTTGGTGTGTAAAGGCATCTTTTTGTTTACATGATAGGTCTGGTAGAAGGACATGGTCATGAAGTTAGTTATATAGGTCTAAATACCAAATAGAATTGGGACCAACAATATCATAAACCATTGCAATGGTCGAAGGTTCATGAGTAGGTGCCAGAAGATGTTCAATGAGGAACTGATAGTCTTTTGCCTTATATATACTATGGATCAGATAACTGATGGTAGATATGGAATTTTTTGTCTTATTACTGGCCTTAGGTATGTGTTCAAATTTTATGTGGGTAATCTGCTATTTGAGAATATCTGATATGACCTTGTATGGTACCAACTTATCATCTTTGGTCTAAAAGTGGTATATAACCTAACTGATGATTAACTAAGAATTACCATGAATCTTAACATGTTGAATATTCCATTATACTACTTGATGAAGCCTTGCAATGACTACTTCATATTTGACCATGTTATTAGTACAAGGAAAGTTGATATAGAATGATTTATGAATAAGATGCCCTTATGGTGTAATAAACAATAGGCCTACCCCTAATCCATGAGATGTGAATGACCTATAAAAATATAGCTTTTAGTAATACTCCTCAGGATCTACTTCTATAATGGTCATGATGGACTCATCTAGGAATTTAAAGGTGAGTGGCTCAATATCTGAAAGGGGATATTTAACAAGCTGATCAACAAGTTTTTATCCCTTTGTGGCCTTTGGATTAACATACTTAATATTTAATTCACTCAAAAACATGATCCATTTATCCATGTGACCTTATAAATATATTTTAGATAGTAGATACTTGAGTGGATCTACTTTGGCAATGACTATGGTCTTGTTGTTAAACATGCAATGACATAGCTTCTAGGCTATAAAGACCATAGATAAACAAGCCTTTTCTATTAGAGTATAATTATCCTTATACATAGCCAATGTATGGATTAGATATTACATTTCATGATCTTTCCCATTTTTATCATGATAAGCTAAAAGTTCCCATAGGGCCTTATCAGTGGCAGATAGGTATAACAAAAATGGCCTCCTTGGCATTAGTGGTAATAAAATAGGTAGATTGG
Organism: Torreya grandis; assembly: GCA_037957365.1. Classification (NCBI taxonomy): domain Eukaryota; kingdom Viridiplantae; phylum Streptophyta; class Pinopsida; order Cupressales; family Taxaceae; genus Torreya; species Torreya grandis. The sequence continues at coordinate 476,628 of JARHVA010003982.1, forward strand.
CAAGATATTCTTTCAAATGTACAAAGGATTTTTGACATTATTAATCCCAAAGAAATGTAACACCTTTATTCAAAAAGTGAGTGAAGGGTTGAAATTTATCAGCCAACTATAAAATGAAGCATTTGATAGACTAGATTTTTCCCTACAAACTATAGATCTAATTCAAAGTGGAAGGTGGTAGCATCTTGGTAATGGTTTGTACCTTGGAAAGATCAAATTCAATGCCTTGATGAGAGATAATAAATCCTAATTTTTTATTTAACACCAAAGATGCAATTCTTGGGATTAAGTTGAATCTTTTACTCATGAATCCTTTTAAATATCCTTAGTAGCATGGATAGATGATCTACATGGGTCTGTGATTTACCCAATTATCATAAATATAGTCTTAGAAAATATCATGAATCATATCATGAATATGATAGTAATATCTCTTTGATATGTGACCTCAACATTATTGAGGCTAAATGTCATAACCTGATAGAAAAATGTTCCCCAAGGAGGGGTGAACATTGCCTTGTTGTGGTCTTATGGTGTGATCCTAATCTAATTGTATCCTAAAAATCCATTCAAGAGGGAAAGTATTTCATACCTAGCTATGGAGTCAACTATCATGTTGATATTTGATAAAGGAAAGTCATCCTTGGGGTAAGCCTTATTGATGTCTCTAAAATTAGTGTAGATTATAATTCCTTCTAGCTTTTTACTAACACGCACAATGTTGGAGATCCACTCTGAATAGTCGATCAGTCAAATGCCATTCACTTTTAAGAGTTTTATAACTTTTTATTAACTAATATAATAATATTAATATTTATCTTACATATTTTCTATTTCATAGGCTTAGCATCAAGATGCACAACAAGGTGGTGTATAACCAAGGTGGGGTCCAAACCTGGCATGTCTGAATAGGACCATGCAAAAATGTCAACAAAATCCCTCAAAATGGTTTTAAATACTTCATGTTATTCCTTAGTGAGGTTTTCACCTAATTTGATACACTTTTGATCATCTAGAGTCCTAATGTTTACTTTCATAGTATCTTCTACTAGGATACTCTATCCATCCTCCATAATGGTTAGCAAGGATGGAATTGGCTTGTAATGTAAAAATCCTTTGGTCAGATTGGATCTTCAATCTCTCCCAAACATGATGAATTTGAGTCACCTAATAGTAAAAATTGCCATGTAAAAGATGTTGTAGAACATTATTAGATAATTTTATCAAATACATGCTATTCCTCTATACTAAACTTAGACCGAAAAGCAAGTTCACCATTGGTGGTCTCTTGAGATTCATTCAGGGAAAGGCAAACATCCTTATGTAGTGGCACCTAAAATAAGTTTTCACCAAAATTATTTCCTTTCTCTTTACTTTTATCCTAGTCCAAAATTACCTTAAAGAAGTTTTTACTTTGGTACCTTAATGTTTTATTCTTTTATTTTTGGCTAAGGGTGCTCACTTGCTCTCAAAATAGGCTATAAGATCTAGTTTGATATAAAACCCTTATTTATGGTCTCCCAATTAAACATTATCTCTTAGGCCCATAAAATCACAAAATGCCTCATCATTCTCAAACTAGTCTATAGGCACTATGGATTCTTATTGGTCCCAGTATATAAGTTGAGGATGATAAAGGGGAAGCATGGAAAGTCATATTATTGGCATAATGGTGCAACTGGTAAATGGTTCAAATAGGTTGGTATTGGAAAGGTCTTCATAAATGCTATGATTGGAATATACTTCACTACCAACATTATCATCACTAGTCATTAGTGTTGAAAAAAGAATAAGATATGTGGGGTCACCTCTAGGAAGTTTAAATCTAAGACCATAAGTTATTTTGTATCTAGTCATATAAATGGGTTCAAAAGTACCTTATTAATATACCCCCCAGCCTCCACCTTCATAGGCTTGGTTATCTATGATCCTATTAGGTATGGGATACTTTTCACTATGGTATAAATCAACCAATTTATCATTGTATAACAAGGATTCATCATTATCAAGTGGGTCTTCTTCTTGGCTAGTGGCTAGTGTTGAAATAAAAAGTGTTGGGGTATGAAGCCTACCTTTTCTCTTTTGTCTCCATTCCATGCCAATTGGTTTAGCTTTAGGTCTTCCATAGGACTTGGGGTTATATGAAAGCTTGGAAATATGGAATGTGTCATGGGTCAAATACTCTCCTAGACCATTATCCAAAATGGTAAAATGATTAGACATTTAAAGAGGATGCATATGCGATGATGAGGCAAGGCTATCAAGGTCTATACAATCAGCCTTTGGTAATATAACAAGTATGTCTTTGTCCTTTTTTGGGTATTGGGTTTATGCCAAAATGTTAGTTGTAACTTTTATACTTAACCTCCAAATTCTTGAAATGTTCATATGGCTGTAGATCCCCGTGGATAGTTACCTCCATCCCTGAGTGAGGGAACTTCATACACGATTAAAAAATTGAAGGGATTATATTAATGTAATGTATACATGGATTACCCAAAATAAAATTGTATGATAGGTCTAAGTATAGTACATGGAAAAGTGTATCATGAGTAAAAGGCCCAATGATCACTAGAAAGTGATCCTTACTCTTCATTGTCATTGCCTTTGATAGTAATAGTTTCTAGGTATAGGTTGGTTGCTATATATCCCAGATGTTTGATTAGATTTAAATACAAAATATTCAAGCCTAATGAATTGTCTATGAGGACACATTTAAATTTGTTCCACATGATGACAAATTCAATGTATAATGGGTTATTATGTAGAGGGTCAAGGGACAACATATCACTTTAGTCGAAGGTCAACTATTGACCTAGGGCTAGGTGTCTAACAAAATCTTGAAATTTGTCTGGGATTATGTCATTTGGAACTTGGAATTGGCCTAGGAGTTATGCTAGGATATTCTTGTGGATAGTAAACATGTGTAACAAATCTTAAATGGAGATTTGTGTGGGTGTCTTTTGGAGTTGTTCCATAATGTCATATGTTTTTACCTTAACATTAGCAATTGGATTACTCTTAGCCATCACAATGGGTTGGATAAGGTCATTGGAAAGAGGTTGTGGGCTTGGGATGGTAATATTAGACCACTAACTTATGATTGCATAATCTATATTGGATGTAGGTCTTGGGGAAATGAAGAGTTATGGGCATATAGTAATAAAATGGTAATATTTGGTTATTGTTGCATTTGCCTATGGTCACAGGTCAATGAAGGATTACTAGATTATGAAACTAAAATGGTAATTCATATTTATTATTGTGCTTATATGCAATCACATGTCAATGAAGGATTACTAACATAAGGTCTTGAAATGGTAATCCTTGGTTGTTTTTTCACTTGGATGTAGTCATAGATTAATGAAAGATTACTAGCATAGGTAGATTGATTAATATTATTAGGTAATGGTCCTAGTCTATTGTAATTTGGTCTAAGATTAATGGTAATGATAAAAACATTCCCACCTATAATATGACCTACAAATTTATTATAGTCATGTGAGACTATATGGTAAGTCTATTTGTTGTTGGGGTTATTTTAGTCTTGGTTCCTCCCACTTAATTCACATTATTATTATTGATATTGATATTATTACTATTATTATGGTTATTACTGATAATATTGTTGTTACTTTTGTTACTATGGTCTTCATTGTTGATGTTGTCTATTGATATTATTATGTCATGCAAAAGGATTTTTTTAGATACCTAGATTCTGATTGGAAGCAGATGCATTATTATCCAAATGGATTTCCCCATTTTCCAACATATTTTTAATAAGGTGTTTTAAATACACACAATAACATATGGAATATACATGAACAAAATGTTAATCATATAACTCATGTTCTCTATACTAGTCTAGATATAGTATACCCTTAGGATAATGATTTAGAATTGGCTAAATAATCATATTAGTGGTGGATAGCTTGTGAAACACTATTTCAAGGGTTCACCAAGGTCACTAAATATTCTAGGAGTGGGCCTTCTTCTTAGAGGAGGGGTTTGTAAAGGTGGTGGTTGTAATGTTTGAGGAGATGGTCTATGTTGTGGCATAGGTTATACTTACTAGATAGGCTGTTGATGTGGAATGAGATGCATTTGTGGTATAGGTTGAGCAAATGGATTTTGCATCATTTATAAATGACATGACTTAGTTACTTCATTACCAAAAATTTTCTTGCTATGGTTTTATGGTTTGAATTTTTTGTAGTTATTAGTTAGAGCTGGGAAAAATGCTTGTACTTGGATTGGGTTTAGGTTATGAATTTGGCATGCATTTTGGTTTTTTTTTCTGATTATGATTTGAGGAGTTTAACTTGATAACCCCTGTATTGATAAGAGAATTTTCAATTGATAAAAGTTTTTAAATAATCTCCTTGAACATGAGTGTACACTGAAACTATAGATGATAAGATATATCACTATGTAGATTTTTAGTAAACATAATGGACAATTGTTTATCTATTAAGTTATGGGTGAAGTGACTATCAAGCACTCTCCATCTATATAAATATCTTTCCAACATTTTTATTGGCTTCAGTCAAATCTACTAATGAAATCTCATGATCAATATTGTAGGAGAAATGTTACATAGATTTATCCAAGAGGTCATCAAAATCAATTTTTTTTTGGAAACTTAAGAAACCAATCCAAACCCTATTGAACAAGACTTTAAGGAAATAAAAGGAGTACCTAAATATTGCTATAGGTCATTGGCTAGAAAGCGACAAATATTTCTATTAGATGTGCCTTAAGGTCTCCTATACTCTTATATTTGTCAAATTTTGGTGGCTCATAACCCATACAAAATTATATCTGAATATAATCCATTTTAAATGGGTATGAAAACACATTATCTAATCTGAATTTATTGGCCTAATTTCCTATTTAAATGTTAGCAATTTCATCCCTCTTTTGTTGCATTTATTGGGCTGAAAAACTAGATGGTACAGTTGGTTGTGGTTGTCACTAGGTAGTCAAAGGTGGATTACCTTAACTAAGGTATAATTGAGGTATGAAATTCTTGGAATGTTGGTTAGATGGGTAAATTGACTAGGAATATGGATCTATGGATTGGGATGCACATGTTGATATTACATGCATTACTGGTAAGTATTTTGGTTTGGATTTGATATATGGCTTTGGGTCTAAGGGAATTGGGTTTATGATGGAAGAATATGGCTTTATAGAATATATTGTTCCTAGTGAGGTTTAGTAGAGACTTGTTGTTGACTAATAAAAACTAGATGAATAAAGGGAACTTGCTTTTGACCAAGGCCATGTCTTTAGATCTATGGCACTTGCTAAGTAAAAGGTAATTGTTGCCTAATAGGTACTTGTTTGACATTAACACCTCTTTGTTGTGAGAAAACCTTTTGTGAACTATATGATTGTTGGGTGTTTGGCATTTATCTTTGAAATATATAAATACATTACTGAATAGACACTATTTGTGATTAAAGAGGCACGCTGGTCTATAACTATTGAGGTACGTTTATCACTAATTATTGAGGTAGAACATTTATCAACCCTTATTGAGGTGTCATATTATTCTACCTCTATTTTGGTAGCAAATTAGACTATGATTGTTGTCATGGAAGATTAGTCATTATCTAATGAGGTGGGATAAAATTCAAAACTTGTTGTTGAGGCAAAGTATTGATTAACACCTGACTACTTATCCCTTGTTGTTGCATGCTTGAAGAAGCAGTTGATTGAGTATTTGGAGTGATCTATTGTGGTTGGGAAGTAGGAATTCCTGACCCTTTATATTTTGAAACACTTATGGTATTGAATAAAGGCACTTATTATTAAGGGTTTTTTTTTAATGCATTTATGTCACCTTGGCCTAAATTGGAAGACACTTGCATGTTATCCAATATATTTGGCACATTGACATGAGTGGAGGCCATAATTACATCTTTTATGAAAGGGAAATTAAACATGTCACCTAATTAAGTAATTTTTGAAAATGGATTTATACCTAGATTAGATTGACCTATCAAATCAACTAATACTCATGTTAAATGAGCTATCTCTATGAGAGAAGCATTTAATATGGCCATAGAAATGAAATTTCACACTAGATTAAGGTAGGTCTGATATGTTTATTGAATTTGTGTGAATTGGTCCTCCATGGGACCTTTTCATCTTGAAATCATATTTGGATCTTGGTATGAAATTGGCATGAGAAATTGAGGATAACTAGTAGAGGCTTGTTTAATAGTTTGGGCGTAAGATATATTTCTCAACACTCTAACTAGACTAGGTAGGTTTTCATGGGGTAATTATACTAGAAAATTGGCCCCTACCTCCATGGATCTGACTAAAACCTCATCCTTATTTTTACGTAAGTGATGATCAGATAAGTATGGGTTATATGTTGTTGGCATGGTGATGTATTATGGTTGTTATTGAACTTGCTCTACAACCAATGGCACACTAGTGAGATATTACATTATTTGTTCTTGGTCTTGCCTTGAATAGGGAGGTGTATTAACCAAGTAGTGTGCTAATAGATCTTGGATTTGTTCCACATATTGATAAATGTATGGAGGATATGGATCTATCACATAAACTACACAATCACCATATGGGTCTTGAACAAAGTTATCATTTGTATCCATGTTATCATGATCTAGATTGTACATAGTTCCACTACAAGTGTAATGAGGCATATCCAAATCCACAGCTAATATCTTGTGAAGAAAATGTCTATAGTTCTAAAATGTCTTAAAACATGGTATAAATGGCAAATTTTCTGAACATGGTATGTCTAGAAAAGTGGTCTAAAAGGAAAATTTGGTCTAAATTTGGTCTAAGAATGGATTTTTTCTCCAAAATGTTAAACTAAGTGTAAAATGTATTCAAGGTATAATGTCTAATGTCTCAAAAAAATGGTCAAGTGAAATAAAAATATGAATAATAGTTCTTGGTAAAGTGTTTCAAACAACTCTAATCTAATTCTAAAAATATAAAATGTTACTAGGTTTTTGGGAACAAGGCACAAAGCTAGGCTAAAAACTACTAGGTCCAAAAATGAAAGGTAAAATGCTAGGTCTTTGGAAACATGACACAAATCTAGGATTGAAAGAAACTTGGTCTAAAAATGAAAGGTAGAATGCTAGGTCTTTGGGAGCATTACACAAATCTAGGTTTGAAAAATGACTAGGTATAAGAACAAAAGGGTAAATAAATTAATCTAAAAATTTGAAAAACTTTAACTCAAACGAGGCACATGGATTCAAACACAAACCTAACCATTGGTAAAAAGACATTGGACCTTAGGCACATGCCTAAAAATAATTAGGAAAATCAATTCCAAGTAATAAAAAATAAGAATGAAGAGTAAAATATTCAATCCCAAGTGATGAGCAAGACTCAAATGTAAACTAACTATGCTTAAGGTTGTACTTGGAGAGATAGTTTTGACCTTCGATCTAAACAACACAATATATGTGAAGCATGTGAAAAAGAGACCACTTCCAAAATCTAGGCACAAAATATCTTAAAATTAAGCAAGGAATTGATCCAAGTTACACATTTCAAAAGTGAGAGGTAAACATATAAGCCAAAATTTAGAGAGGCATATGCATATACCACTCAATGTTTGAATTTAAACTTCATAATACAAATTTTTTACTTGGTTTAGAAGACTTGGGTCCTCAAATGGATAACATTATAGAAAAAATAGATGGAATAATGATACTAATAATAGACCAAAAAGGCACACATGGTTTTGAACTCAATTTGACACAAGACAAAGCTTTTGAAATAATACAAGAAGTGTAATGATGTTATCTCATTCAAAAGGCATGATAATTTTTTTTGTTTTAAAACTCCAAGGTAAAAACCTAGGATGAGATGGGTAGCATAACAATGCCCCTTTCAAACAAGTGACACACACATGAAATTCGTAAATGTTTAAGGTAGAGTGTGGTATCAAATGGATGGAATAACACCCATTTAGGATAAAAATGGTGTATTAGGTTCATGACTTGTTTTGGACATATTTTTGACATAAAAAAATAGTTTTAGAATCAACATAATTCAATTAAAGGGAAAATACACAAAAACACCTAAATATATCATCCTATTCCTAAAAAACTAATCAGGTTGATTTGTACTATCAAATTCCATCTATATACTCCTTGACAAGAAATAACTTGTTAATCTAAAAAATTAGATGTGCATGAAAATTAAGGTTTTTAGAACCCATCATCTCTTAAGAATTAATATGGTGACATGGAGTTTCAGGATACTCACCCTACATTAACAATATTTGCATGGAAAGTGGGGATTATCTAGAAACTATAATTTTTGTATATTTATAAATGGTCTCATATGTGTTATTAACACTAGGGCATAACACATCATTTGGATCCAAACTAATCAGCTTATTGTAAAAATGTCTTGACTTTTTTACAACCACTACATCCATCAATTTCTCAGTGTAGTGTTATGTCCATATTAGGCCATTGTTAAAAGGGTAGTAATTTCTAACATAGTTAGTTTCACCACTCAAACTAACATCCTAGTGATTCACTAGCTCAATTTGTATACCCCACCATAGAGTGGGGTTAAAAAGATGTCGAGAGATGAATTATCAAGTCAATGCTTCCTTAAATAACTTATGAGGAGGTGATGAAATCCCACCCACAATCCAAGTGCATGAAATAAATAAAATTTAGAAGGATTTTAAATGTCATTTTTTGGATCACCCAAGTTATACGAACTTGGGGAGAGAGTGATGAATTTCCTTCTAAGTTTAGACTAAGAGACAAAAGTAAAAAGCAAAGTACTTTTGATCATGTGAGTTCCCTAATTGGGACTGGGGGAGAGCATGCATGCTAAGCTTGGATTGGAAAAACACATTAAAAAAATGATAAGAAATATCTTAAGAGAACTTATTCTAAGTTTGTGTTCATTTTAAATCACTAAGTGAAGTGTTATGTGAAATTTAGCCCCTTGGCTTTGTTTGCATTTGTGAACTTTGAAAAACAAAAAAAAAAGTGACTAAGATGATTTTTAAGCACCAAATGTAATGTGATTTGAATATTTAAATTGCTAAAAACTTCCTTTATTGACCTTTGGGTCCTGTAAAAAGTGTTAATGGGTTTTTTTAATTGATTGGAAAAAGTGATATTCTCATAAAATAGCTCAAAAGGCATAAAATCATCTCTTTGGAATGATTTTGTAGTTATGTAGTAAACTACAAAACTATAAAAATGTTCAATTATAAAAATGTAGATAAAATATAATGTAAAACTTATAGTGGGTAAGTTCATGGTTAGAAAATGATTTCAAGACTCATTCATGATTTTATAGTTTAGGCAAACAATTTCTTGATTCTGTCAAATAGATTCATAGTTTTTATGATAATTTGATGATTCTAGAAAACTTGAAAGAAAACACATAAATATATAACACTAATTTATTAAATTTATTGTGATTTTACAATTAAAAAATAATTTTGACATTTGGTAGAATGAATTTGTAGCTAGGCAGAATAAATTTGTAGCTCAGAAATGTGATTTTGTTCTCCTAAAATATTATTTCACTATTAAAAACAAAAATTTTACTACAAAAAGAGATGAAATCACTAATGTGGAATAATTCCATAGTTATCTAAAAACAATCAAATAAAAAGGCTCATTATTTTATAGGATTAATTCACTATTTTCTCAAAGATTTCACCATTTTTGAGCTCAATTTTACAGTTTTGTAGGGCTGAGGCTAAACCAAAGAAATTTCACAATTTTCTAGGATGAATTCATAGATTTGGGTGATGATTTAATGGTTCACCTCGCTGAATTTGCAATTATGTAGTCATGAATTGATGAATATGCAATCACAAGGAAAAAATGGAAAAATTAGAAAGAAATCAAGAAATTAAGCTCTATAATGAAATCTTCTTGGCTCCAAAAAGATCCCAAGATAATCTATTCATGTTTTTTGGGTGTGAGGTCCCACTGGGAATGACATTATGTGAATAATGAATACATATAGGGGATATTATTATTGTGTTAGTATGAAACAAAATAAAAAAACACACTAAAAGGCTTATACCTCTAGCCTAGACACTCAAGGAGCTAGTGAACTACACAAGTAACTAACAAATGATAGAAAAACAAGTGATTTTACCTTCCATAAGATCAAGTGTTGTGTTTTGTTAATGATTTTATGTGCTTGATTGTGTGATCAAGGAAATCTTTGTCAATCAAGCTCCTTGCTCCACCTCTCCTTGTCACCTTGGTAATGTTGGTTGGCTTTGGCTTAGAAAATGGGCATGTTAACACTACAATAATGAAAGCTTTACATATATTTTTGCTTGATAAATTTACACCAAAAAATTTAATGGGTCAATGTGTGAGGTCTTGTATTTAGATCCTCCAAACCTAACTCTAACCTAAGTGTAGTTAGGTTAGAGTTAACCACAGTTGAGTTAGAACTAACCCTAGTTGAGTTAAGGCTAACCCTAGTTGAGTTAAAAATGGGACATGTATTTAATATTTGGGATATAGATCTCATTTATTAGGCCGGGATCTCTATTTATAAATTTATTGCATTTAGTGAGATATTTCCAATTCCTTATCTTTGAGGATGATGATGTCATCATGACCTCATTTTTATTAAATTTTACTTTTAATTTTTTTTTCACTAATTACACATGGAAAATTTACTTAAGAATTTAATTTTATTTGTTTAGTTAATTTATTATGTTTAGTATTTTTTTAATTTAGGAATTGTTCAACTACCCTACTTAATGGGTTTAAAGGCCAAACTACAATATTGTTGGGTCGTAAGGTGACTAGAGATGATTTCATGAAAGGTTACTATTACATACAAGATAATAATCCAAATAGGTATGCCTCAACATGATTCTAAGAACTAATATCTAATGTGCAAATGAAATTGGGACATTTAGTTATTTTTAGGCTTAATTTGCATTATTTGGTAGAAATCAATCTGAATTCAAGTTGAAAGCTAGTTGTGTCTAGAATAGGATGTATAAAACAACTAAATTAAGGGTAATGAATAGTTACTCTAAGTTTAAATTGATGCCTTTGATGACTTATATCCAAGACTAGCCTCATTCACATAAAAGTAGCATAGAGTTCTCAAGTAATACAATGTCATATAAACATCCATTTAACACAAAGTTAAGTTGTCTAAGGTTAATAAAATGGGATAAGCCTATTTATATTTGGAAAATAATGAGTAATTGTTCAATTTAAATTTAAAGTAGATAAAAAATTAAATGCCAAAGAGTAGGCCCTATTCAGGAAATTCCAAAGCATCTAAGCTAATTGAATTGTGCGATAAGCATACAATCAATAACCAATCCAATACATATTGTCACTATTAGAATTTTTTTATTCTATAGGTAGAAACAAAGGATTATGGAGTTAATCCCTATGATGGAATCACTGACATACACCCATATGTTTTTAGTGGCCAACACACAAAAATAACTAATCATGAGAAATGGTAAATTGGGATGTCTATTACATTCATAGATGTGGGGGAAGGGTATCCATTAACTTTTATTATGGATGGTGGTAGTATGAAGAACATCATCTCTAAATAAATTGTTAATTTACTGAATATTCCAACCATGAATCATCTAAAACACTACATTTTTGGAGTGTTTGGTTCCTTTAACAAAATTATTAAATGCACCACTATTTAATTATACTTCTCATATTCTATATCTCCTTTAAAACAAGAGTTACTTTTTTATGTATCACGAATTTATGTATATGACATACTCCTTGGGCATAATTACATGCATAGTCATAAGTATATTTTAAATACACATAATTGAATCATTATTATGTCAATGTCTAGTAAAATATATCATATTCTTATGGTGATTCCATAATATAATCATGTCACTCCATGTCTAAATAATATTATGTCATATATATATGCATGTCAAACATTCATCACTTCATCTCCTAATGATGTACACACTTAATTGGCATAGATAGACTATATTTTTAAAACCATGTGTTAACAAAACTATTTTATTCAAATGTATAAAGTTATGAGAGAAGGTCATCTCCCAAAATAATCCATATGGTTCATAAATTATTAACTAGAAGACAATGTTACAACATTTCTTCATATAGCTAACATAATCAGGACATTTGATTTAAAATGAGGGGTGAATGATTCAAAAATATATATAAAAAATGATTCCAATAACACTACCAATAATGATCAAATATATTTTGAGAATGGTGGTTCCTATTCAATGGTCTATGATATATATACAAAACCTTTTTAGGTTGGATCTACCTTTGAGATCATCATAACATCTCCAACATATGTCACACACACTTCACCAATTATTAGAGATTTATTTTTAGATTAGTTGTGGTGACAAACATGTGTGTGTAAAATATTATGTGGTACATAAATTCATATTAATCATGGTTTGACACACTTCAATTCTAAATCATAAAATATATATCACACCATGTAGTACCGAAAAGTTGTTATAACTAGCGACCTTCAACCCAATATTCATGGAGTGATTTTTATTCATAGGCATAGATAGTATTGGTTAAAAGGTGGAGCCCATTTTAACTTGGAAAAAACACATGAAAAAATATTTAATATTATTTATGGTAGCAATCAAAAACCATAAAAAATAAATGAGTCATTCAGAAGATTAATTGTTTCAACATATGTAATGTTTTTTTACCTTACCAACTTTTTAGTACATGTATAGATGTGTATCTTTTATTATTATTATTATTATTATTATTATTATTTAATAAAAATATTATTATTATTATTATTATTATTATTATTATTATTATTATTATTATTATTATTATTATTATTATTATTATTATTATTATTATTATTTGATAAGGTAAAAGACCTAGTTTTATAGGGACTAGGAACCATAGTTAAAAAGTATAAAATAAATTAGCAAGCCCCATGGGTTGAAATAAAAAAAAATTACTAAAAACTAGCTAACCATCCCTATAAAATTCAAAATGATATAAAAAAAATAATTCAAGATAGGGGATCCCTCTTTTAGTTCTTTCTCATCCTCGGTCTTCTTCTCTTGTGCACCCTATTTGCTCTTTGAAATTTTATCCCTTGTTTTTTTTCCAAGCCCTTTTGTGTCATCCCTAAGTAGGATTAACTAGGGTTTTTTTTCACCTATTATTATACTATGGTCTTATTTTTGGGAGTCATGTATGGGATATTTGGAGAGGGGCTCTCCAACACCATCATGTGTTGCTTCATAGGGGTCCTATCTACCTTAATATAATGGGTGAAAGATTGGATTGTTTTATCCAATTATCTATTCATGGCATTCCATTCATATATAAGTCCCACAAAATTTATGCCAACCTTATGAAGCTTATTATTATAATTTTATAGCTTCTCTTTATTGTATTTGATATCCTCTATTAGGGGAGTTTTTCCTTTCCCATTCACCTCCCCCAACATACCCTCATCTAATATGATTGGTTTGGGTTTAGGGATAATGAGTTTTAGGGGAAGGTCTTCAAAAAATATTTTGGATAAATGCTAGCATGGGGGGTTCTGATTAATGGACAGTAGGACCCAGAGGTAGGGTCTTCCTCAGGGGAGTCCTTCTTACCAGATTACTTAGTATTCAAAGTGTAATAAATCTAGCCATACATGATTCTCTAGAGTTTATCACTATTTATCCTAATATTGGTATTATTTATAACAAGTGATAAAAAAATTGTGATTAAATATATCTAAGAATATATGAAATAAAGTATATAATATAGATCTATCCCAATGTTACAAAGTGAAATAATTAAAAATTCCCCTGTGAAACTAGACAATGCAATGTAATTTACAAAGGAATAATAAATTATCACACCTTTTTTTTCCAATAAATATGAGCTTGTATATTAGCTATGATGACCAAGGAAACTTTTAGAGGTTATTTATATCCAAATGGATATAAGTAGTTTTTTTTTAATTTTGAAAATGAATAATTTTGAGAAAATATACATAGTTAATATAACCTCAATTCTATACAATTTCATAGTTTGGGACACAGATTTGCCTTATAGATTATACTCGATCCTATTTCAGGACATAAATTCACCATAGTTACTATACATGTATAGGTTTAATTGGCCAATAAATTATATGAGACATGTATAGGTTAGTCTAGAATCACCAAGTATGTATATATGTATGTATGTATGCATGTATGTATGTATGCATGCATGTATGTATGTAAATAATAAGGACCACCTAGGACACAATAAGCTTAAGGTAATAATTATATTTATTATATGAAAATATTTTGAATATTATTTGGAGCCACATGCTCTTCCTTCTATATGGTTTTAATAATTAAAAAACTTAATAATAAATAATTTTCAAACCTAATGTTTATTTTATTTATAGCATTAAATGTGATACAAATGGAATTAAAGTTACAAGGATTAAGGTTTAGATCTTGTCCCATTTTTTAGTGAATTGACACCATCATATTGAGGGAGCCAAGTCAAAATATAATGTTGGTCTAACACGTCACCCATGGGATTAATGGAAGTTGATCAAATACATATGTGAGAGTTTCTTGATTTTTTTAATCATTTATGCAAGCTCTTGGTGGAAGCGAAGATCTATTAGTCAAAAGATTAACGAGAGGTTGGAAACAAAGGTGTGTACAATTTCTATGTTGGTTTCCTTGTGATTATAACTACAAGGTATGAATTTATGTTTATTTGTTTTAAAGATTCAGAGCAGTTATTTGCATGCACAGTCATCTTTTTTGAAATGAATAAATATAAAGATAAGTTCCTTAAAAAATATTTTTTAAAAGACATTTTCTGACAATTTATCAATTTTTCTAATCATTGATGCAATCTATTGGTGGAAGCAAAGCTCTAGTAGTTGCAATATTAGGATGAGGTGCAAATAATTTCTAGGTTGGTTTCCTTAGGATTGCAACTATAAGGTATGAATTATTTCTTTTGTTCTAAATATTAAGAGTATTTGTTTGCATGCGTAATCATGTGTCTTGAAATGAATAAATATAATGATAATTTTCTTGAAAATAATTTCTTTAAAGATATTTTCTCAAAAAACTATGCATGTTGGTTTTATTTGAAATTTCATGTATATCTTCAAATCTTTTCCTAAAACTCAAAATCTATGAAATGTGTATTTTTGGGTTAGTCATAAATATGGTTGAAATGATCACGAGGCTCTATTGCATTTATTCATTTTTTTCTTTGTGCATTGTTTAAAAAAAGTATCTTGCATTCCATTATTTCTTAGAGGCAATAGGTTTCTTGTTTGTTTAAAAGGAGTATTTCTCAGAGGATATCAGTTTCTTGTTTGTTTAAAATAAGTATGTGGTAAAAAGCAACCAAATAATATAATAAATTGAGTATAGAAAAAATTGTGACAAAAA
Organism: Torreya grandis; assembly: GCA_037957365.1. Lineage (NCBI taxonomy): Eukaryota > Viridiplantae > Streptophyta > Pinopsida > Cupressales > Taxaceae > Torreya > Torreya grandis. The sequence continues at coordinate 492,070 of JARHVA010003982.1, forward strand.
TCAGAGTATATAGTATAAATAATAAACTATGGGGCCATAAGGCAAGACAACTATGAAAAGAGAGGATGACATAACTAAAAACATTGAGTACATACAGTAAGATCATATGCATTAATTAATATAAATTAAGTATATACATTTGTAAGTCTCTCAAAAGACTAATCTAAGATTGGTCGTTAAATTATGATATTTGACATTGAATTATGAATATGTTAGTTTGTTGTTTTAGTTTCTATTAGTTATAATAGTGATTATATTTTACTTTTCATTATTCTATTTTCATTTATATAACAATTTTATATAATTAGAAACCTTTCCTTCAAGAAATTACCTCTTCTATAGGATTTAGTATATTGGATAGGTTAGATTATATTATTTGAAATCTAATTCGCATATACATATATTTCATAATTGAGATATTTAATTAGTGCATCATTCATTATTATTCTCAAAATTTATAAAAACCCCTATTCACATATTAGAAATATTTATTGCTTAATAGAATCACTATTTTTCTACAACCATAAAAATAAAGATCCAAAGTCCATCAAAATAGTCACTAAAAAATTATAGCATGTCCTTATAAATTTACGTTGGCCCCTATTTCCATGTTTTGAATTTGAAAGTGACTTGTGGTTTGGTTCAAATTTTAATTTATAAATTTATATATTGAGTAGATTTACTCAATTTTAATTTATAAATTTATATATTGAGTAGATTTAGATTTTGTCTATGATATCATTTTCAAATTGATATTTTGGTAGTTCATTTTTTAGATGTTTTATAAATAAATGTGTTGGTATCATTGCTTATTTTTAGATGCCAAATTTCAAATTTCCAATGCAAATAAAAGTGGAATAGTTATTTCATCTTTAAAGGGAGTGATTTGCATTGGTGATTCATAAAATTGGTATTGAAATGTTTTTGATTTGTAAAATGTATACTCCTAGTTTGAGTGCTAGGAAATCAAAAGGGGGTTCATTGAAGGGAAATACATTTTTGTCCTATTTTGATAAACATCAACAAGAACAACCTTAAAAAAAATACTAGTTTAAAAATCAACTAGAATCAAACATTATTTCTCATGATCAAGATCATGTTCAATAGGGTTATAATAAATTTAAATTAGTGGATGTAAGTACCTATGCCAATGATCATGACACAACTGAATTAGGACTATCTGGTTCTGAAAGTGTTGATGATTCAACCTCATAAGTAGTTCATGAAATTCATCACAACTTCAAAAAATGGAAGTCAGGTGAATGGGAAACTTTAAAGATTTTTCAAGATGAATGGGTTTTGAAATATCCTTTCATTAAACCTATTTTGAGTGAAGATACTAATGATCCACTAAAATAGTATAGATTTAAGATATGTAGTTGGAAATTGGGGAGGGATAAATGCTTGCAGCTAAAACTAGAAACCATAGAGAAGCATGTGGGGAACTGTATGGAGATAAAATTATAAATGGATAGGAATAAAAAATGATAGGATGGAGAAAAAAAGATTTTATTCATGTTATTTATGTGAGTGAATATGATGAATACCTAAAAAAAGAACATAAGCTTCATGAAAGTGGAATAAACATTATAGCTTTATTTGGAAAAATGATGGGAATCAACCAAATGTCAAAGACTGTAAAATTTTATGTTTTTTTCACATTTAAAAAAAAAGCTCAACCAATGATTGATTATCTATGATATAAGGACATGATACAATTTCTTGGCACCTTGAACTTTCCAAATACTCATTGGTCAGCTATTAGTGGTTGAGAATGGGCTACTTAACTTGATGAAGTAGAAAAGGAGGATTTTCAAGAGAAGATAAGGCTTTCAAGATATATAACATTATAATTAGATGAATTTACATCCATGATAACACTTATTGGTTGTATATTATTGTTTACACTACTGTAAATAATGTTCATCAGCCTCATTTTATTGTCATTCATAAAATGAAATAAAATTGAACTTCTTAAAACTTTTTATAACTAGTCGAGAATAATTTTAAAGAGGTTGGTGGCATGGATGATTTCTCAATTGAAATAAAGATTATTTGTGTAGGGGAAGATGGAAAATCAGGTATGTAATGTCAAATAAGTGGTATTTGTGTAAGTATACATACTTCTTGTATACCATATATGATTGGTATTCATTGCATGACACATATAATAAATTTGACATTCAAAAATTTGAACAAGTTCATGTTAGTCTCAAAAGTTGAAGATATTATTCATGAAATCCATTCATACTATTTTAGAAGTCAAAAAATAATTCTATAATTTTAATTTTTTTTAAAGGTTTAACATAAGGAAAAAATCTACTTAAGGATGTTGATACTTGATGGATTTCCTTTTGTGGACTAGCATATAGAATATCATTCATTAATGGGAATAATGCAAGAATATTGACACACAATAGATGAAACTCTAGATATTTTGTTTAAGTTGACTGATATAGAGACATTATTTACCTTATGTGACCTTTTTCCCATGTTGGATGAAATGAATTTAATGATAAAAAAATATCAAGAAAGAACAATGTACATTCAGGAATATTCTACATTGAGAAAATTAATATGCCTTGCCCTTGATAATTTGTATTTAACACAACATTCATTTACAAGGGAAAATTTCACAAGTTAGATCTCGAAGACAAATATTGATCATAGTGGTAACTATTTATAGTTTAATGAAGATGGATATGTATCTATAGAAGTATGAGAATGTAAAATAACCCTACATACTTTTGACATAGTTGGTTGATCTAATAGACTCAAATAAGTTCCTATTAAAAGGAATTGATTTCTTGAGGTTTTATCCTATATAAGGTCTACCTTCAATTGAATTTCAAAATGTCTCTCTTCATATATTAAAAATCATTTTCCTCAAGATGAACTACTAGAATCCATGGTTGTGGTGTACCCTCGATATTGAAAAAATGTTAGCTCATCATATTTTTAGATTAAAATCAAAAAATTGGCCCAACAGTTATAAAAGGGTGTAGAATTGAATGGTGAACAAATTGAAGGCATTTCAGATTTTTCAAATCTAAGCAAATAGTCTATTAAATTTAACACAACAATGCTGAAACAATTTAAAATTGTGGATAATGTTTTTGAATGTAGCTCGATTACTAGACTATGGACTACTTTAAGTTTGAGTGAAATACTTTGTGATGGTATGTCAAAATATTTTAATCTTGCTAATTTATGCCAAATAATGATTTTGGGTTCAATAGAAGACAAGATAATTTTTAGTGCATTGTCATTTTAAAAATCAAAGTTAAGAAACAAGCTTGACAAAAAATTGGAGACTTGCTTGAGGCTCTATATAACTAGATACAATTTCTATGATTTTCCATTTGATAGAGATCTAGAAATTCGGTAGTCTACATATGAAAGAAGATGATTAAATAATAATTATCCAAACACACTACACTCAGAGAGTTCTATTGTACTGGATCTTATTCCAATGACTTTTGAAGAGAATGCATGTAATAATTATCAAAAATGAAATAAATAAAATTGGCATTTTGAAATTTGAAATTCAGTTATTTGAAATCTGAGGTTGATTGAGGAAGGAAAACAAATTTTGTGATCCCAAATAAGTTTCCATGGATTCATGTAGGTATATTGCATTGTGATAATTCATATTGGGTGACTTTAATTTTGATGGAAAAGTGCTAATACTTAAGTAGAAAAATGTGTATTTTTGTGTTTTATTTGATTAGGAGAACATGTTTATAACAGTTGTAAACTCTATTATAGATATGCATAGGTATATTATGGCATTTCCTTATTTTTTTATATAAATTAGGTGTATTTTTGTGTTCTATTTGATTAAGAGAATATGTCTATAATAATTGTAAACTCTATTATAGAGATTCATAAGTATATTTTGGCATTCCCTTGTTGTTTTATACCAAGTAGGTGTATTTTTGTGTTCTATTTGATTAAGAGAACATGCATGTAATAATTTTAAACTCTATTATAGATATGCATAAGTATATTGTGGTGTTTCCTTCTTATTTTATATGAATTAGTCATATCTTTATGTTCTGTTTGATTAAGAAAACATGCATGTAATAATTGTAAACTCTATTATAGATATGCATAAGTATATTATGGTGTTCCCTTGTTATTTTATACGAAGTAGGTATATTTTTATGTGCTAATTGATCAAGAGAACATGTTGATAATAGTTTCAAAGTATATTATAGACATGCATAAGTATATTGTGATGTTCCCTATATACACATAATATTTTCAAATTTTTATTGATTACTGACACTTTATATCTTGAAAGAACTTGTCGAGTCTCAATATCTCTAAGTGCATGACTTAAGGTGTGAACTGGGAAAGGGGTGGGTAGACCATCGGTGATTCATAAGATTGTTGTTCCTTTTTCCACTTGTTATATGCACACTTGTCTCCTAAAATCGTTAACCCTAAGCTTATTCTTCTCAGTCCTACCTATTCTAGTCTTTTCCTCTCTACATCCCTCCTTTATTTGCCTTAATTCCTTTTTGGTGAATCAATTATACTAGGTCAACTGGGTCGACCTAGTACAATTTAGGGGTATTTTTCACTTTCTTATCTTGTTAGTCTTTGCACCGACCTAGTTTAGACCTAGTGAATTATCCTTAAAAACACAATGGGTTGATTAGGTCAACCCTATATAGCCAACATTCCCAAGAATATTTAGGGAAAGATCCACTTATATATAAAAGTTCATTTCCCACCATTTCATAAGAGAATAATTAAGAGAGAATAAGTATGATCAAACATCTACCTATTGACTATTTTACTTGAGGAATAAATCTTAGGGTTCCATACTTTCTTTGGAAATATGGATATTGTCTTATGGAGAAGTATTTTGGATACTTAGATAGGTTATGTAGCCTAGAGATAATATATTTTCATTATCTTTACATACCACAATAATCTCTTGTGAAACACCTTGGCTAAGGGAGAGATTGAGGTTCGGTGGGTTCATCTTCAAAGGTAAGTATTCCTAACTTTATTTTTCCTTTGTAAGAGAAGATAGATAATGCATTTGTATTCTTCTCACATGTATTAAAATTTTATATACATTAACATGAGTATATGTCTTCTAATAAATGTTTAGTTTAGTTTTTTTTTAAATTTCTAAACTCCACTTTATGCCACAAGCTTTGGTGTGCACTAGATTAGATTTACTTTCTTATTATTATAATAAGTGAAATACTTAAAATTTTGGACTCCATTAGGGTTGTTATGCTATTGTGTTATATTGTATGATTTGGAACCATTTCTAGCATGATATTTTTTGACAATTGATCCCTTAATCGGGTCTAGTAGATCCCCATATTGGTCATGCTAATCTGCTAGACCTAGTAATTTTTATTCTATGTGTAGGTTTATAGGAATAAGTAACTAGATCATACCAGTTGATCCAGTACATGTTACTAGCCTTTTAAATATCTAGTTCAGCCTACTAGGTTGACCCAGTCAACTCTGTAAGTTTTTAATAGTCTACAATAGGTTTTTTTACAACTTGATCGATCCTATTGACCTAGTTTATAGGTTTCTCAAGCATACTTCAAAGTTCTTCATCAAAAATATTTCTTCATTTCATATCTGATCCACCAAGGTTCCTTTCTACCTCTCTATTTATTTATTTTCTATCTTTTTAATCATAGTTTGTAGTCTTTAAAACTACCCTTGCATAGTCAACTAGATCGACCCTACCAACCTAGTTCTATGTTTTATGTGTTGTCTAAAATAATTAGATCAACCCTGTCACCTTAATTCATTTCAGACCTTAATTTTATAGTATAAGTTTGACCCTTTGACATTATTCTATATTTTTTTTTATATAGTGTCAAAAATATACCTTGTTTCAAGTTGGAATTAATCTCTATATGCTAGTAATTAGTTCACACATTTCTTTTCTTGTTGCTAGCATGCTTAAAATAGTTCACATAGTCTAATTAGGGGGGGTTTAGTTAACCCTTTAGTTTCACAAATTTTATTTTATGCACACATGACCAAATAACATAAACATAAATAATCACTTAACATTTTATATACTCAAGTCCAACCTACTTGGATTTCATCACCAAGGGGGAAGCTGACTTGATACTCTAGTCAAGTATAAAGTGTGGTTAATGATTTATTCTACCTAAGCACCTGACACCCTTATCACTAAGGTGTGTGAAGTGATGGGTATGATATAATACCAAGATTGTATCATTTCCACTATATTCCCTTTCATCCCAAACTACTTGAAACCATTCTTAGATTACTATCTAGTTCCTTGCTTTACAACCAATTTCCCATCATAATTAGAATTATTTTTAATAAACTAATTAACAATCAGGTTGAACAATTAGTTAGATTTAGTTTCCAATTTGACTTCTTTTTATTTTATTAATTATGTGTGTAAAAACTTTCATTAACTATTTTTAGTCTTTGTGTGTCTCAATTGGATTGGCTAACATTAGTCTAATTGACTGTTTGTTTCCTTTCTATTTTTACTTCTTTACATTACTTGAAAAAATTTACTATTCACAACTTGCTATAAAATTTATCATATTCTCTATCTTCATTCTCTATGTCATCATGAATCCAATACATTTTATAGTTTTCAAAATGGATGAGTAGAAACAAAGATATAGGCAAAACAAGGAATCTGCCTATTTTTAGCCTTTGTTCACTATACAGGATTGACCTAGTCAACCTTGTAATGTCTACAAATATTTTTTAACCTCTATTCACTATACATGATCAACCCAATTAACCTTGTACTATTTAAGAACATTTTTTATTCTATGTTTTCTATACAAGATTGACCTAGTCGATCTTGTACTATTTATAGACCCTTTTTAGCCCTTGTTTATTGTATAGGATCAACCTAATCAAACCTATATTATTTTATGTTACTTTTTATTCTCCTTGTACATTTATTTAGTCTTGTTTCATCATTATGACATATTTTTAGCCTTCCCTTAGTCTAAAAGATTACATAATTAAGGATTTGGATAGTAACCTCACTTGTTTCATTACTTCAGATGAATTTTTCCAATATCTTCATTCCTCTTCTCCTAAACCAAAACTAATCACTACACAATATAATGTAGTTGAGGTAATTCATTATAATCCTCTTCCCAATACCAATTTTTGGAATATTCCACCACCTAATCCCTCTCCTATCAACACTCATACCCTTAAAACCAATGTTCAAAATCCTCTTGTTACACCCATAACAAGATCAACAAGTCTTATCAATTATCAAAGTAAGATGATTGAAATAAATCAAATTGATAATCTAGATGGTTCCCAACTTTTCAAAAACCTTGATGATAATACTATTTACACTCCTCACAATAATGGTGGATTTACCAAGCTTCCTTCTTCTTCTACAACACTTAATGCAACTAACACTAATGTTGGGTAGCCTCCACCTACAAAGAATCCTCTTCCCACCAACACTACCAATCCTCTTCATAACAACACTAATACCCCATTTAAAAGCACCAACCCACCTATTGATATAACTCAACTTCTTGTACAAGTCATAAAATAAATGATCATCATGCAAAAAACCAACCAATCTCAAATTATGAACATGAAACAACATTTACTACACATGACTAGTCAACCACCTCAAGTCATCATATCTCAACCAAATCCAAATTTTGTCCCTCCTCTTATAGATGCCAATGGGATTATTATCACTCAACCTCCAATGAATAAACAAATGATTTAACATCTTTAAAATAAACATTTAACCCCATTAATTACATCTATAGATATTGGAAAAAATTATCCAAATATCACATATAATGGGACTAAGGACCCTACTATATTTCTTAAGTCTTTTGTTAATCTCTATAAAAAATGGGTCCAAACTAATGCCTTTGATACCACCTATATCTTATCCAAAACCTTTGTTGGTGATGCACCTGAATGGTAAAACCAACTTAATAGATATTCCATATCACAATTAGAGGATTTAGTTAATGCTTTAGTGAAGGAATTCTAACATGATGACCTTCTTAAAAATTACCTTAGCCATTTCATCAATGCCAGACAACTTCCTAATGAATCTGCTCATACTTTTATGACATGATGGAAGTATCTTGTTCGTAAATTATACCATAACATGAATGTGATACTCGTTTGTAACTATTTGTCACTACTTTTAAAATTCCTCTTTAATACAAAGTTTGAATCTTTTCACCTCAAACTTTAGACAAAGCCTTAGACCAAGCAAAAAGGCAAGATTTTCTTATGACTAAATTTGAACCATTTAAAATAACTACTAAAGTACCTTTCCAATCATCTTCTCATATAATTAATTCATATAAGCCTCCACAACCTCAAAGTGGATCATCCAATTCAACCAATTTTAACCCAACCCACCCACCCTTGACTCTATAATAGCTTAACAATAAATTGCCACCTTATAAACCCATGAGCTTTGATCCTTCCAAACCTCCTTTAGAATGGTACAATCCTAATAAATTTTGTTGGTGGAATGATAATATAGGGCATTCTCATGAGTCTTGTTATGACATTCACTAGTTTATTCTTTCTTCCTTACTTGGTTTGCATTTCAATCTTGATACTCTAATAAAACAATATTATTAAGAATATCTTCAAGCTTCTCAAATTCAATCTCAAGAACAATAATCACATCAAAATAAACTACCTAATGATCAACAACCATCATCCCATACCTATAACTCATCTCCTAATTTTGTTCAAACCATAGTTAATCCTTCTTTCTACACCAATAAGGAAAGGATAACTAACATGAACAACTTTAAACATATTGTTGCATTCGTTAAACCTCAATCTCTTACACCACATGAACCAAAGGAATACTTAGTTCAAATGAAAATTCAAAATAATATCAACCATTGTCCTCCTTTGCCTCGTTTATCTCCTCATACCTCTCCTACAGATCATATGTCACATTCAACATCCTTAAAATCTACCAAACCAACATGTTTACCTATTTCCAAATGTACCTATCAACCTAATGCAAATCATTTTAATGGTTCAATTTTACCTCACTCCAACTAAAATGTTAGGGAATCTTGTGATGCCAATCCACATGTCCCTTCAAACTTTTTTGCATCTTATGATTCCCATCCCTATATTTAGTTACCCATTGGGGCATCTTGTGATGCTCACTCTTATTCTATAATACGTAATACCAACAAAATTCAGCTTCAATAAACCTTCTGAGACTTATAGGCTTGTATTTTACATAATCATATTTTTTATAGACATTATCATAGATATTAATTATTCTTTTTGTCTCATGTTTTTTTTTGCACTTTTCTTTCTTTTGCTTTCACTTTATAAGCATCATTGTTTTCCTTTACATTTTTTGGTTTTCTTACACATTACATTTGGCATTTGATTTCATTTTTGTGCCCATATATTTATTTTATATTTTTATATTATTATTTACCTTAGTAGATTTATGATTATTTTTTTTCTTATTTAGCATTCACCCCCATGGGTTTCTCTTTTGTGAGTTGGCATTATAAGATGGTGGATAAGACTTGGCCCTCCTCACAAAATACCATGTTTGCTTCTCTTCTCATTTTATTAATTCACATTTTTTTTTTTGGTACCCTTGTGGGTTTTTATTTTATGAGTTATAGTACAAGACCATGGATAAGACTTGGATCTCCTCATAAAATTACCATTTTGTCATTCCTTTTATAAGAAAATGTTTTTGATCCTTATTCTCAACTTTATCTTTTTCTTCTTTTGATAGATGCAATTTGCATAACAATCTATGTTATCATCTTTTCCTCCATTTACCTCATTCTTATGATAAGGAATCACATTTTACTACCACTATATCCATTTTTAACCTTTGTCACATTTTGTGTGATTTTAAGTAATTCAAATTGTTCCATTTGTCATTCCTCTTGATTTCCCCCTTTCTTTCAATCCACATTGGATACAACAAGGTCAAAGTCAAGATAGCACTTTCATTTCACCTAGATTTATGAGACTCTTATACCCCATGCTATTTAAAGTTTATCTCTCTTAGAAACATTATCCCAAGTATTCAAATGAAATTCATCTTGAGCACCCATATTTGGTTTTCCAAATCCCTATGGATGAGGAATAGAAAAAGCCATAATTTTTTTTGAAAGCCAAATCATTTGAAATAGAAGGCAATGGCATCTAAAAGGCAACATACAAATCTCAAAATTTAAATCACACTAAAAGACATGATTCCAAGCACATCTCCTGTCTCTAATTTAATCTCAAACTCTATATTTGGCCTCACATAGAGTCTAGGTACTTTGGGGTATGGTAGGCTAGTAGATTGGAATAGTGTAATTTAACAAACTCCATGGTGCTACCTACTTTCTTGTGTAAGTACACAATCTTTGCAATAGACTCATAGCTATGTAAAGGGTCCTAAGGAATGGGGAACACGTTGTGGGGAGGTAGGTCCATTTTTAAATTTCATGCATATAGCCTTCATGGGATGATCTAAATACTTCATTTATTGACCTAAGACTTATGTGGCTAATATAAGTTATTCATAGTCTTTAAGGTCAAAATTCCTCTTATTTTGACAAACCTAATTTGAGTGTCTTGAATTCAATAAAGAGTTCCTCTACCTTGGTTTTTCCTTCATTCTCCCCTCCACCCATTTCATTTCCCCCTTGATAGACAAATTATGATTTCAGATATATTTTCCATTCTTCTACATCATCTCTTTAAAATATGCTAGTATTACTTTATTTTAGTTTTGTCTATCCTTATATCAAACCACATGTTTGAAAAACTATGGATCACTCTTTTCTTTCATTTGTCATTATTGTACTACCCTTCTATTGTGGATAGTTGAGTCTGCCCCCTTTTTCCATTATTACATGTTTCTCTTTATGAATGTCTTCATATTTGTCTCACATCTTCAATTACATTTCATTTTTAGTCTTTTATGTTTTTTTTTCTCTTTTTGCCTATCTTATATGAGCTTACTTTTCAATTTCTTACGTATATTTTTTAGATTTTTCTTGAATTGACATTACTTTTTGCCATTTATGCTTTACATGCTTTCCAATATCATTTTTAATTTATTCAGTATCATTTTTCATTTATTTCTTATCATTTGTCATTCATTTACCATTATTTGTCATTCATTTTCCAATCATTTGTCTTTTATTTGCCATTATTTTGTCATTTATTTGCCTTCAATATTCTAAATACCTTACTTTACCAATCCTAAATTACCAATTATCTTCTTTGTCATTACTAACTATTACATGCCTATTTTCCAAAAATTTAGATTTTTGGCTATTTTTTTTCACTAACTTCTATAGGTTCAACTAAGTGTTTTTCACATTGAATACCTTCACATTTCTTATAGTCTACTTCTTTATCTACGACACTAAGTTAAGTTAAACATATATGTTTTTCAATTCAATCCTTTCATTTATCTTATTTGATTCTCACTACACTTTACTTATCAACATTATGTGTTATCATGTTCTATTTCTTGAAGCACCATCTCATGTTGCACTTACATGGCACGTGATGAGCTTTGAGTGGGGCATATGTATACACATAATATTTTCAAACTTTTATTGATTACTGACACTTTGTATCTTGTAAGAACTTATTGAGTATCAATCTCTCTAAGTGTATATCTTAAGGGGTGGATCGAGAAAGGGGTGGGTTGACCATCAATGCTTTGTAATATTGTTTTTCCTTTTGACACTTGTCATCTACACACTTGTCCCTTAAAACCATTAACCTTAAGCTTATTCTTCTTAGTCCTAATTATTCTAGTCTTTTTATCTTTCCATCCCTCCTTTCCTTGCATTAATTCCCTTTTGGTTAGTTGGTTGTACTAGGTCAATTGGGTTGACCTAGTACAATTTAGGGGTATTTTTCACTTTCTTGGCTTGTTAGCCTTTCAGTCGACCTAGCTTTAGTGAATTGTCCCCAAAAACACACTAGGTTAACTGGGTTGACCATGTATAGATAATTTTCCCAAGAGGATTTATGGTAAGATTTTATTATATATATAAGTTCATTTCCCACCATTTCATATGAGAATAATTAAGAGTGAGGAAGTGCAAGTGAACATCTGCTTATTAACCATTCTAATTGAGCAATAAAGCTTAGGGTTCTATACATTCTTGGGAGATACTTATCTTTTCTTGTGGAGAAGTTTTTTGGATGCTTAGATAGGTTGTGTAGCCTAAAGATGATTTATATTAATTATCCTTATATACCACAACAATCTCTTGTGAAACACCTTGGCCAAAGGAGAGATTGAGGCTCAATGGGCTCATCTTCAAAGGTAAGCATTACTAACTTTATTTCTCCTTTTTAGGAGTATATAGATAATAAATTTGTATTATTATCCCATGTATTATGATTATGTATAAATTGATATGAGTATATGTCTTTTAATATATGTTTAGTTTAGTTATTTTATTATTTCTAACCCCCACTTTGTACCATAAGCTTTAGTGTACACTAGATTAGATTTACTTTCTTGTTATTATAATAAGTGAAATGATTTAAACCATAGGAATCCATTAGGGTTTTTGTGTGATTATGTTAGACTATATACTTTGAAACCCTTCCTAAAATGATATGTTGTGACAAGTGATCCCCTAATCGGGTCTAGCAGATCCCCATGTTGGTCATGCTCCTGCTTAACAAGTGTATCCCCAATCATAAGTATAGGTATTCTCTATCTTCTCTAAGCTAGGATTGATTTATAAACATGATAAATTTTCTATTGCATACATTCCCTTGTTATTTTATATGAAGTTGGTGTATTTTTGTGTTCTTTTTTATTAAGATAACATGTCTATAATAGTTGTAAACTCTATTATAGAGATACATAAGTATATTATGTGATTTACTTATTATTTTATACCAAGTAGGTGTATTTTTGTGTTCTATTTGATTAAGAGAATATGTTTATAATAGTTTTAAACTTTATTATAGAGATGCATAAGGATATTGTGGTGTTTCCTTGTTATTTTATGTTAAGGTGTATTTTTGTATTATGTTTGCTTAAGAGAACATGTCTATAATAGTTGTAACCTCTATTATAGAGATAAATAAGTATATTTTGGTATTACCTTGTTATTTTATATGAATTAGGTGTATTTTTGTGTTCTATTTTATTAAGGGAACATGTCTATAACAATTGTAAACTCTATTATAAATATGCATAAGTACATTGTGGTCCCTTGTTATTTTACCAAGTAGGTATATTTTTGTGTTCTGTTTGATTAAGAAAACATATCTATAATAATTGTAAACTATATTATAAAGATTCTTCAGCATATTGTGCCATTCCCTTGTTATTTTACCAAGTAGGTATATTTTTGTGTTCTATTTGATTAAGAGAACATGTCTATAAGAGTTGTAAACTATATTATAAAGATTCTTAAGCATATTGTGCCATTCCCTTGTAATTTTATACCAAGTAGGTGTATTTTTGTGTTCCATTTGATTAAGAGAACATGTATATAATAGTTGTAAACTCTATTATATAGATTCATAAGTATATTGTGGTGTCCCCTTGTTATTTTATACCAAATAGGTGTGTTTCTGTGTTTTATTTGATTAAGAGAATATGTTTATTATAGTTGTAAACTCTATTATAGAGATTCATAAGTATATTTTGGTGTTCCCTTTTTATTTTATACTAATTAGGTGTATTTTTTTGTTTTGTTTGATTAAGAGATCATGTCTATAATAGTTGAAAATTCTATTATAGAGATGCATAAGTATATTGTGGTGCTCCATTGTTATTTTATACCAAAATTATTTGAGGTATATATAGTGTAATGAACTATAAGTATCTATATTAGACCAAAAACCTCAATTATACTAATAACTTGTATAAATGACTAGAAAAATTGAGAAAATGATCACATATGTATTTGATGAACTTCCATTAATCTCACAGATAATGTGTTGGACCAACATTAAATTTTGCCTTAGCTCTTAAATATGCTTACACCAATTTACTAAAAAATGGGGCAAGATCTCAACCTCGATGCCTATAACTTTAATTCCACTTGCACCACATTCAATACTAGAAATAAAATATACATCAAGTGTGACAATTTAGGATGTGAATTCATTTATGTCATTAACCCCTTTTAACACTGCTTGGTTTTTAAAGATTTTAAGTATTGAAGATGTATAAATTTCAACTTACAAGTTTATAATTATAGTTTTAGTTGTTTATTATTAAGTTTTTTAGTCATTAAAACTATATAAAAGGAAAAACATGTTTGTTTTACTTAGTTTATAAATGTGTTAAGGACCACTTGTGACTTAGGACACAATACACTTAGGTAATAATTATATTTTGCTTAGCATATTTTTTTAATTGAAATAAAAATATATTTGAAATGCCATTATTGATTATAGATATGGTTAATATATTTTGGTAGACCTTACCATTATTGATTATGGATATGGTTAAGACATTTGAAAGATAGTGTTTTGAGAAACTATCTTTAAAGAAATGTTTTTCAAGGAGCCTATAATTATATTTATTAATTTTAAGGTACATGAATGTCCATGAAAATAAATGATCTCAATATTTAGAATAAAAGAAACATAAATCCATACCTTATAGTTACAATCACAAGGAAACCAACTTAGAAATTATCTGCACCTTTGTTTCTAACATCTCATCCCAATTTTTTGACTACTAGAGCTTTGCTTTCACCAATATATTGCATCAATGAATAGAAAAATCAAGAAACCATCACATATGTATTTGATTAATTTACTTATGATTGAATACATATGCATATCTATAATAGAGTTTACAACTATTATAGACACATTCTCTTAATCAAACATAAGACTCAAAGTAGTTATTTGCATGCACAATCATCTATCTTGATTCTTGAAATGAATAAATACAATGATAAATTCCATGAAAACTATTTCTTTAAAGTTATTTAATTTCTATCCTCACTTTTCAAATTTGTCTTTCCTTATGGTTCCATAGTTTATTTAATATTTATACTCTATACTCTAATTTTTTGTCACAAGTTTTACTATATTTTGTTTATTATATTATCTAGTTGGTCTTTACCATTGATTTACTTTTAGAAATAATGGTATGAAAGATACTCATTTTAATCAATGCATATAGAAAAAAATGAATTATATTATGTGTTTGGTCTTTATAACATACTTCTTTTAAACAAATAAGAAACTTATGTCCTCTGAGAAGTAATAACATGCAAGATACTCCTTTTAAGCAATACACAAAAAAAAATTATATTACGCGGTTGATATTTACCACATACTTATTTAAAAAAAATAAGAAACTCATTTACTCTGAGAAATAATGGAATGCAAGATACTTCCTTTAAATAATATGAATAAATGCAATAGATCATCACCATCATTTCAACCATATTTATGACTAACCCAAAAATACCCATTTCACATATTTTTTGAACATATCAACATGTAAAAAGTAAAAATAAGTGAAATGACTAAATATAATGATAAATATCCTAAAACTAATTTATTTAAAGATATTTTCTTGTCATCCTCACTTTTCACAGTTGTCTTTCCATATGGCCCCATAGTCTGTTTATACTCTATACTCGAATTTTTTGTCACAATTTTTTCTATACTTAGTTTATATATTTATTGGTATTTACCACATACTTATTTTAAACAAACAAGAAATTGATTTCATTTCAAAAATAATGACATGTAAGATACTTATTATAAACAATGCATAAATAATAAACAAAATAAATGTAATAGATCCTCATGAACATACTGTATTTTATTTTTAAATGTTTAAGGTAATAATTATCTTCTAGTTGGAATGGTTTTTAAATTGAAATAAAAAAAATTTGAAAGACCAATATGGATATGGTTAAGACATTTTGGTAGACCTTATTATATAGTTTGTAATTTTAAAACAATGAAAATGTTTTTAATATATATTTTTAGTTATGTCATCCTCACTTTTCATAGTTATCTTACCCTATGGACCCATAGTTAGTTTATACTCTATACTTTGAATTTGTGTCACTATTTTTGGTATACTTGATTTATTATATTATTTGGTTGGTCTTTACCACATACATATTATAAGAAAATAAGAAATTGATTTTCTTTGAGAAATAATGACATGCAAGATACTTCTTTAAAACAATGCACAAATAACAAATTGAATAAACACAACATAGCCTCGTGGTCATACTGTATTTTATTTTTAAATGTTTAAGTTAATAATTATATTATGGTTGGAATTTTTTGTTAATTAAAATAAAAAAATATTTGAAAGGCCAATATGGATGTGGTTAAGACATTTTGGTAGACCTTATTATATAGTTTATAATTTTGAAACTATGAAAATGTTTTGAATATTTTTTTCAATTATGTCATCCTTGCATTTCATAGTTGTCTTTCCCTATGGCCCCATAGTTTATAATCTACACTCTGATCTTTTGTAACAATTTTTGTTATACTCAGTTTATTATATTATCAGGTTGGTCTTTTGAAAGATATACAAAGGTCTACACTCAATTTATACATAATATGTCCATCAAATTTAACACTTAAAAAGGCTAAATTTAATCTTTAAAAAGGACAAATTCAATCATTAAAAATAAGTAACTGTAAACAAGATCTTGAATTTAGCCTTCTCACCCTCTAACCTCTTTCTCCATTGGTTTTTTTAATTAACATAAATCAACTCTTATAAAATAAAAATACATAACTGATTCAAATTAGCTAAAAACCCTAGAAACCACAAAACCCTAAAACCTAAATTTATATAACTTCATTTCTATTAAAATTTTATTCCTTTATGGTCATGAGAATCACAAAGTGAGTGAAAATTGCAAGAGGAGGCCAAGGAGTAGTCTAAGTAGCCAATAATGAAGTACAATCTGAGTAAGAAATATAAGACCTACATGTTGTGAAAATCAAGAAATAAGCAAAAATTACAAGAGGAGGCTAAGGAGGAGTCTAAGTAGACAAAAATGAAGTAAAATCCAAGTAAGAAATATAAGCCATACATATTTTCAAATGTTTTCACACTTTTAATGAATTCTACCTATCTTTTAAGGGATTCAAACTGTTGGCATATTATTTGCCTTGTGAATGTGTTTGGGGAAAGGGTTTGACTTGGAATTTTCACCATTATTTATTGATTTGAATATGAATCTTAATCACCAAAAATTTATAAGTTTTTTGAATGAGATAATAGAAATCACTAGTGAATTTATACCAACATGGCAATTTTTCCAAAGATTTTCTAATGGAATTATTCTTGAAATCTAAGATTTCCCAAGACTTTATAGTAAGATTTTAGAGGTCCCTTATTAAATTATCCCTCATGATGACTGCATGAAAGTTTATATTGTAATATGGAACATTCATTATTCTCCTAAATAGATTCAAAGAATATGTAAGTGTGTCAGGTACACATAGTTCTATCTAGTCCTTGTTTATATTTATGTAACTATGTTTTTCTTGGTATGGTTTATGTTGGCCAAAATTGACCTAAATATTAAAATTTTTCCTATATGGATCAGGCCACTCTCCTAAACCATTCATTAAACTTTTACCCCCATGACTAGTCCCTTTCTAGTCCTCACTTGATGATGTAGTATAATATCCTGAAAGGTCTTGAAGTGGTGTGAGGATTTGTAAAGAGTCTTTATGTAGTATATGATCCAATGATGGAAATATAATACAAAAATAATAACCCTAATTCATGCTCCTTACACTCTTTTGAAACACTTTAAGCAAATTTTAAGGTGAATTTAGAGATTTTAAAGAAAATACCTAGAAATGGGTCTTAAACTACAAGTGAAGGATCTAGCTAGTTTCTAGGATGTTTGAGAATTTATGGGTAGGAATGAGGTTTTTAAAAAGTATAAAATATTTTAATAGGTCAAAAAAATAAGGTCTAACAAAGCCAATTTTTCCAAAATACCCTCAAAAGTGCATTAAATGACTTAAGGGTCTTTTAAATAGAAGTTTAAGTGAAAAAGTGACATTTTAGAGAAGCCATATTTTTTTTTTGACTTCATTCCAACTATTTATGGATTTTTTTTTCCATATTTAGACATTTTCAAGTCCATTTCAAGTCATTTGGAGTGGAGGAGAGGAGTTTGGGAGCAAAAATATGCATTTTTTGGCCTTTTGAAGCTTTAGTTGAATAGGTTTTTGAAGGTTTTGCTTAATATAGGGGCTCAAATATCATATTAAGTCATCAACTATGTCCTTAATATCCTCTCTTAGGTCTCTAAAATCATATTCCAACAAAAAAACTAGCAAAGGTAAGAAAAATTTATTAGTTATAAACTAGGCATGAAATAAGTTTTTTGCCATTAATGGAGGCCCAAAAATTTTATAAGGTTTAAAAAAGTATGTAAAGGTCATTTAAATCATAAAAATATTTCCCAAGTGTTTTATTTCATAGGAAATATTTTAGTTCTTCATGCTAAGGAAAAACCATTTTGGGTGGCCTTTGACAGCTCAATGAGTACCTCAATTTTTCACTTAGTATAGTAGAGAGAGAGAGAGAGAGAGAGAGAGAGAGAGAGAGAGAGAGAGAGAGAGAGAGAGAGAGAGAGAGAGAGAGAGTTGGGTCAAAATATTTTATAAAGTGATAGGGAACCTATTTTATTTTATTTTTTTTGGAATTTTATATCTATTTCATCTCCCCATATTTATGAAAAACCACTAACAATGTAGGGGTGTCTAGATGGCCTATTCATCTATACATGGTCCAGGTTTTCTTTTGTTTCTTTGGTTCAAGATATCATAGAGAAGAATGGTTTTTATTATGTTTTATACAAGTGTTTTATATCCCTTTAATTTTGGTTTCATTTTTTTAATTCATATCTATGAGGAATTTTCACTTGAAAGGTTAAGGTATTAGTGTATAGGTTGCTTTGATGAATTTTACTACTTGAAGTCATGAAGAGTGAAAAAAATGGTCTAAATTTATATCTTTATCAAGTAGTGAGATTAAAGATAATGAGAATGATGATATTGGTATCATGACCTTATAATGATGGTCTACATCCCCCATGAGAGAGAAAGATTTTGAGCCTCTAAGGCTTGTCTTGAGATGTTCATTTTTTGGTTGAAGTTGTCTAAGAGTTTTGAAGTATTGATTGTAAGGTATGCATGATTTGAAAAGATAAATAATTTATAAAAAATATTTATTCACTATAAATAAATTTATTTTGAGTGTTTCAAATTCATTCTTGAGGTCCTATACCCATATTCACTTCATTTCAATCAATGGTTTGAGTGTTGAAGAAGATGGTTGCAGGTTTCCAATAGGTAGTCTTCAAAAATAGAGTTGAATACACCTTGGAGGGATTTAAAGACTATTGAGATCTTTCTCTTTTATTTTTTAGTATAAACAAGGTCCTCGTAACTATGATGTTTTATAAAACTCTCAAGTCAATTCATATACCTCATATAAAGCATAAAAGTTGCTTCAAGGCAACTTTATCTTAACTTCTCTAAGGTTAGTCTTAACCCTTCACAACTTCATGTTATGGAGAGGCTTATGAGAGACTAGTCCAAATAAATCATCTTCCCACCATACTTTAGATTTAGTATTAATGTGTTTGTTTGAGTAGGTAAGGAGTTTGAATGGTGTGTTAACCCAAGTAATGGTGACTGGAAATCTATAGTGTGTACAATGGTACTCAATCCAAAAGAAGCCTATAAAATTCAAATTGATGATAGCATAAGTGTTATCTCCAATTTCATGGTAAATATTGGATCATGTAGGAGGTCAAGATGTATTTTAGGTACCATTCCAAGTCATCAATCTTGATTGATGAGCTTGAAATATTGTGGATCTATCCATAGAAGACAAACTACTCCTAAACCCTTAAAAATGCCTACAAGCCTAAGAATTCACTTTTTAGTGTTTAAAAAAATTATCATGTGAATTATATTATGGATTAAGGACATATATGTATTTTTAAGATCTATTAGGATCCCTCCAAGAAGGTTACACACCATGGATGTTATTTTCAAGGTTTCAATGAGGTTTTGAACTTGAAGAAAGACCTTTATATGTTTGCAAAAAAGAGTAAATTTTGAAATGCATTTCAAGATGTTTTATCCTAAAGATAAGGGACTTGAATAATCCCACAATACCTTATTTACATTTAGTTACTCTTCCATGAAAGTTGCATACACGTTGATTATAATAACACTATTGTTGGCTTATATACAAAATCATGGTTTCCAAGAGGGTTCTTAAGAATTTAGGAAATAATAAACCTTTTATAATCAAAAGAGCTAACCAAAAAAATTTTAGGATTGTATATATGTTTTTCATTATGATTGAATAGAGGATATGGTTTCATTTCTAGTATCTTTCATATTCTATGAAAGTTTCTTGATTGACTAGAGTGTAAGCATAATCCTACAAATCAAGATTTAGAGGTTTCAAAACTACATCAAAGTTTCAAGGGACTTCTTGGTGAATACAAGTAACTTAAAGGAAGGTTACAATCTTAAACGACATGTTTACATACCTATGAAAGTCTTGAGAGCCTAAATGAGAAGGTCTAATAAGTTTGTAGGCTTTGTAGGGGGCTGAAAATGAGAAGTTTGTAGGCCTATAAACCATGTTTGTAGAGCCTATAAAGAATGAAATGACAAGAAATAGGGAATAAAAAGGTTGGATAGATATTTGAAGCATAAAAAGGTATATTTTCAAGAGATAACAAGGATCATAGTATTAAAAATAACTATGTAGTCTTTATATAAGCTAAAAATGAAGATCATGGATTTTTTTATTGGTTTTAGAGTTGTGTGAGGTATTTCTACATAAAAAAGGGACTAAAAGGATCAGGAGAGTCTTCAAAACCATCAATGAAGAAATATCAATTATTCTTAATGATTTTAAAAACTATTCACATCCTTTTCATTATTCTCTTGATGTAGGGTTTATGTAAAGCTTTGTAGAGGGTTTGTTAGGTCTTAAGACACCTCTAAATGGTCTTCAACCTTCATGATATTTTTCAAATCATGTGGATCCTTCAAAAAATTTAAATTCAATCAAAGTCTCTCTAAAAACTTAAACCCATGAATGCTTCCTCTCTCTTTTTTGGTAGTTAAAGGTATAAATCAATAATTTACGGGTCTACAAGTAGGTTTCACAAGGTTTTTTATGTCTCAAGACATTCATTAAAGCAAATAAATAGAGTCTACAAGGTTCCCTTGACATTTTCTTTGATGTATGAGCTTGTGAGTGTTATAACATTTAATTCTAAATGGGTTTAACTAACATTTATCCTTGGTATTAATTAAATAAATAATAATATATTATTTACTACCATGAGGTGGAAACCATGTAATAATAAATAATAGAGTTATAATTATTTAATTATTACCAAATTTTAATTAAATTATTTTGTCAGGATGGATGGACCCATTATTTTTACAATGGTCACCTCCCTTGGTATTTCAATATAAATAGGGTTTTAACCCTGGTATGAAATTATTTGAATATGAATTATTTTATCATATTAAACCTGCAAAACTTGTGAAGGATATTTGATAGAAGAAGTGAGAAGAGGAAGAATATGTTGTATTGAGTCTTGGTTTCTCAATAAATTAAATAATCATCATTGGTGAGTTTTTTTACCTCTTTGAGGTTTTCCCATGGTAAATTATTATGTTATGTACAATTATATGTGATCTCTATTATGTGCTTTGCTTATTAAATTCATATCTAGATTCATCTAATTCATTGTTATATATATTATCTATCAGTTCTTTCATGGAATTTGAGCAAGTAGGTAGATTTAATTGGCAAGCATATTACATTGAGTTGAATATCAAAAATTGAAATTAATTTTTTTTAGCTTGAGGAGATGGTGTATGGACTTAGAAATAAATAATTATGATATAATTCCATTTTGATTGGTTGTTGATACTATGGAGTCAAATCTCTTGTTATATTTTTTTCTTTCAAGTTGTCCAAAACTCTATTCAAGAAATCATATTTTTTTGGATGATTTATCTTGCTTGGGCATGGTTGTATGGTACTAAGGGAAGTTAAAAATTCTAAAAAATTAGATTTTGAATATTTAGTGCTTGGTTTTCTCTCTTGAGGGATCAAATATCTTTATTTTGTTCTACAATCACTTCAGAATCTACTTTAAGCTTCAAATCACTATTTTTTAAAGATATTTTACTTCCATAAATTCCATTATATGGCCTTGTAGCATTGAATTTTTTTAAAAAACATTTTTGTGGCTTCAAAATTTGTTTTTTAAGGTTCTAGTTGCATTGTTGTAAAGTTTCAAGGCCTCTTAAAAAAATTTAGACCTTAAGAAGGCCATTCCAAGCTCCTAAATTTTTTTAATCTCCACCTATGGTGCCTCTATATTACCTAAAAATGCAAACAATAGTTTTAGTCATCAAAATTCATTTTTGAAAGCTTGATTTACTTTATGACAAGATTCCAGGAAGGTTGGTAAATTTTCATGCAGTGAGGTGATCTATTCAAGCTACTGTATGCACTACTGCATCTATTGGAGCACCATATATTTGATTGGAGCATGTTATAGGTATGTACATATTTTTACATAGTTTTTTGAAATTATTTTTTAAATATTTGATTTATAGAAATTCTTTATTTTTATGAAAAATAACATTGACGCCACTTTTTATTTTGAAAGTTAAAAAAAAATTTACATGCACATTATATATATATATATATATATATATATATATATATATATATATATATATATATATATATATATATATATTTTAAAATAAGTTAGAAATGAGTTAAAAATAAATTAGTGCATGTTAAACTTCAACTAAATTTATAGATGAGTGAAAGTTATTATTTTACTAAATGCTTGTAATTTGAGAGGTCATGTGTTCAAAACCCTCAAAATCAATTTTTTATCTTAGAATTTGGTCAACTTTAATTTAGTTTTTTATTTGTGTGCCAACTTCTCACACATTAAAAATCTTAGTTAACTTATCAACCTTTGTTTGACTTTTCACCTATTGAATGCTTTGACATGTATAGTCATGTAACCAGTTGATTATTATCTATTGGCACATTATAGATAGACCCATGTGGTATGTTTTTAATTTTAAAACATCTTATTATTAATTTTATAACATTTTTAATAATAGTGTCTAGGTGGTCGTTAGAAGTGCAACTCTTTTGACACCTAGTTTTGTGTAATTCTAAATCAATTTTTTTTGAATTATTTGTCATCTAAATTATGTAATTAATCATAATTTCACTTTTTATTTAATTTATTTTGTAATGAAATTATAAAAATCATTAAAAAGGTTATTTTAATTAAAATTATTCTTACATTAATATATTTTTGTGTTACTTATGACACTATTTTCTCACAATATTTAGCAATTTTTTGCATTTCCTAGCATTAAATTGAACAATTATTGTGTGTTTGCACTTTAAATTTTATTTTAATATCAAATTAATTTAAAATTCACTTTAAAAGGTTTATTTTAAGCATTTGTTTACTATCCTATTTAAAGTGAAGTTATGGCTTCACCTTATTTTTTCTTAGTTAAATCTCAAATGATTAATGGAAATAACTATAGTATATGGAAAATTCATGTTAAAGTTGAATTTATGGTCTAAAATTTGTGTAATGTTGTCATTGGGACTAAAAAATCCCCTTTTGGATGACCTGTAATCCCTGAGCTTACCAATACATTTCAACAAAAATCATAGAAAGCTATGTCTATTATCTTGTAGAGTGTTAAGGATGAATTCATTATCCATGTCAATTCTCAGGAGTCTCCTAGTGATGCTTGTAAACTCTTTCAATCCATGAAAAATGCAAATCATCTCTTAAATATTATTAAATTAATGCTTGAATTTCTAATGACACCTATGCAAGGTGATGAGAAAGTTGTAAATTTTCCTACTAAAATTAAAAACATTAAATCTCAACTAGATGGATGTTATTATAATTTAATTTATAATAAATTGATTTATTTTATTATTTAGTTAAATATTCATAAAAAAATTAGAAATTTCATTTCAACTTTGAATTTTAAATATCAAACTAAGCAAAACATCCCTGATCTTACCAATTTTTTTGCTCTCTTAATTCAAGAAGAGCAAGTTATGACCAATTTTGATTCTAAAGAGAATGCCACTCATGAAATTATCACCTTAAATAATATTTTGATAACACTAAAAACCATAAATATAACCCTAATTTTTCTAAAGTCAAAATAGGAATAAGAAATTTGGTATTAAGAAATATACACCTAATTTTGATAAAAATTGTAATATACATGGTAAATTTGGTCATAGGAGGGAAACCTATTCTAAAAATAAATATATAAATAACAATCATACTTTTAAAAATAACAAAGGGAATAAATTTAATCAAAATAAGTATAAAAATCAAAACCTCAATTAAAATAACAATCAAGATTCAAATGTTATTGTTTTATATGTTGTTTTATGTGATTCAAATGAAAATGAATGGATTTTAGATAGCGGTGCATTTCACGTATAACATATATATATATATATATATATATATATATATATATATATATATATATATATATATATATATATATATCTTTTTAAGAATTTAATTAGGAGACAATTCATTTTCTATAAGCAACTAAACACGAAAAAGCAAAGTTTTCATATATTACTACTATAAATGATGTTTTCTATACACCTAAGCTTAAAAAGAATTTGTTATATTATTCTCAACTTTGCTTTATTAGAGCATGGGATCTATAATTTTTTCTTGTCTTTTGAGTTTTAAATTGCATACACACACAATACATTTATACACACACTATTCACTTATTCCAAATTAAAAACCTAATAGGTCTTGAAATAGATTAAAAAAATACAAATATAAAATGGGAGTGTAATGGGCTGATCTAAACCCAACCACCCTTGTGATGACTTATTATTGTTTATGTATCTAATATTCTAAAGAGGGAAATAAAGCCCACATAATTTCTCCCACTTAGAGTACTTTGTGATATTATACTCTATTTGTTACATGGATTCTTTTAGATATAGTTTGAATAGTTGATAATTCTTTGCTTGACTTGGATAAAATAGGCTCTTTACTTAGATAAGGACTAATTCAAATGATTATAATAATATTTGGAAAAAATAGGGAATATTTTAACAATGTGAAATAGTGTAAGTGTGCCTCAATATTTAAATTTGCAATTGATAGATTAGGTGACTTAGATATGTATTTATAAAAATCCAAAAATGGAAAATCAAATGCTACCTATCCTAAAAATATGGACCAACCTATAAAGGAGGGTCTAAATTTGATAATTAATTGTTGCTAAGGTGAAGGTTAGGATTGATCTATATGGGTAAAAACCAAATATCACTATTGAACCATACTGTTTGGTCTTATCTTGAAAGGAAAAGTGTGAAAATTGGATTTTTGTCCGGTCATTCAAAGTGAGGCTCATCCATGCAGCTTTATATCTTAATTATTTAGTGTATTTTGTTACATTCTTAAATATAATCTATCACTTATTATTTTTACACATGAATGAGAGTAAGATAGTTTGGTACCAAGGGTCTTGCCATCACTTTTGTTTCTTTTGGAGGTTACTTGACTTAATTTATTCTCTACCCCTATCAAGAGTGTATAGGGCCTCCATGGCTCTTCTTGTTGGATGCATTCAATGTTGTAAGTGCAGGGGCTTGTTTGAAGAGATACATCGATCCTTAATTTTTCAAAATGGAATGGGCTAAAAATTAACTCATGAAAGCTAAAAAACTTGAAGAGATAATAAATCACACATGGTAAATCTTTTAAATAGTCTTATTACATTTTCCCCTTCATAACCTTAGTCATCAAGGATCAGTGTAGAGATGAAATGATCCAAATTGAATGTAGTTGGATCTAATGCAACATAATAAAAGTTGAAACACATGTAGGGGAAGATATAAATTGGCATGGTTCAAATATCACTATTGAACCATAATGTTTGATCTTATCTCATCATGATTATATTTAACAAGCTAGGCACATCCCTTATTAAAAATGAACATGTAGTCCTTACAGCCTTTTTGAGTGAATTTGTTGATATATTTGCATGGGCATATTCTAACATGCTAGGTTTGGACCCTACCTTGTGTTCAATCTTGATTCTAAACTAGTAAAACAAAAGTTATACAAGATGCATCCTTGTATTATTGTACTAGTGAAGAAAGAGTTGGAAAAAATATTAAAAGTAGGATGTATTTGGTCAATCAACTATTCAAAGTGGATCTCTAATGTTGTGCTAGTTAGCAAAAAGCCAAAAGGAATCAAAATCTATACTAATTTCCACAATATAAATAAAGCTTGACCTAAGGATGAATTTTCATTGCCAGACATTGACATGATCATTGACTCAATAGTGGGTTATGAAATTATTTCATTAATAGATTAGTTTTCAAGGTATATCCAGATCAGAATCTCACTAGAAGGCCAACATATGATATCATTCACCACTCTATGGGGAACATTCTATTATCAAGTAATGTTGTTTGGTTTAATATGGGTAGCTTGGACATCAGTCCAGATTATCTAAAATAGTCCTTTAAGGATTATATGAATTAATTAAATATGTAACCTAAAAATATATTTAAAAATATTATATTGAGTGTAAATAGGAATAAATAACATCAAATACCTATTTATAAAATCTTGAGTATAATCCTATACACTTTTACCCTTACTTTGCCTTAAATTTTGCTAATCCATAAAAGCTTATTGTATATATCTTAATGGATAAAATTATAGTTTTAATGTAGAAAAAAATTAACAAAAGAACAAATAAGCCCCCTATGTAATAATATCTACACCTAATATTTTTTTCTTTGCTCCAATCTATGTGTTGAGACCCTTGTGTACTTAGATACATATATTTGTTTCTTTCCATAGAATGCCTTCAATGTACATATGATATATGAAGTCTTTCAGATAAGCAATGTGATTTTAGAGTCTTGTGTTAGAGATGGAGAATAGTATGACTATCTTGTTATTTTCCATGTCCTTTAAAGAATGTAAACTATGATAAATATAGTATTGATTTGTATATATGAAACAACTTCATAAATGCAAATTCTATAAAAAAGATAAATGTGCAAAAATTTCTCCACAATAAAATGTTAGCTTTAGATAATGATGAGCATTCATATGATTTATTTATCTTAAATGTCTGCTTAAGATATATCTCTATGTGTGAGATAATTTTTTTGGATTTCTTTCTATATCAAATAAACTACAATGTTTATGTATTTATACAAAATTGAATTTAAATTAGGTCTTTATTGATGCACAAACTAATATCATTTGACTAAAACCAAAGGTAGGGTCTTCCCTTAGGTATTTCACATGAGCGTCTCCTTGAACCTATTATTTCCATCCTTGTATTTTGTATCATTTGATGTGAAAGTCATTGTGCAATTGATTCCCCTAAAATGGTCAATCGGAGTAGGTATACTAGCAAAGGCCCCTTGAAATGAAATGGTCAAAAATGAGCGATTAAGATATGCAGGTGCAAATTTGGACTCCTAATCAAAAGTGCACCAAGTTCCAACACTTATTCAATTTGAAAATGAAGTATAATAGTCTACAATTAATTGAATTGAAGATAAATGGTACAAAATCAATCTAAGCTCAACTATGTTAAATGCCTAAGTTCAAAGTAGAGATGAGTGATCAATTTTATAATGGCATATCTTTCACACATGAAGGTTTCAAGAGATTATCGATATATGGTTGGATTATTATTTGAAAAAAATCATATGGTGCAAATTTTGGGACATGCGATTGATTGGAACAAAATATATATCTATGCAAAGTTGGCCTTCCATGAATTTTATAATGGTTCCCATACTTATACAATTTTGCATGATGTTAAAGATCAAAACCAAATGGAGATTCAATAGTTCATTGGATTTTATACATGTAGATAAAAGGGGTTGATCATTTTTTAATAAGTCTTCATATAATTTTATAAATAAATATTAATACAAATTAAACCTCTTCGATATTATTATATCATATTAATTTTTATTAAAAATATAATTTTATAAGCATGCATTATTACAAGTTAAAAATTAAAAAATTATATTTTGTAATTTTATGGCACAAATATATTTGTGAAAGTTATTGAGATTCTCTAAATATTCTTGAAAATTCCCTTTGGCGTTTGATCTGACTGAGGCTTATTGGACTAGACTATGGTCCAACTATCCTTGTTGTCTTCCACCTTAGGCTTCATAAGTTACAGAGGGGCCAAGGAAGGATTCAAATGTCCCATAATGGGGAATCTTTGATACGATGGTCACATACCTAAAAGTGAAAGCAAGTGGTGTGTGAGTTGAATTACACAAATTTATCTTGGTTCTTTTGCTTGTTAAATACAAGATTCCAGGAAGGTTGGTAAATTTTCATGCAGTGAGGTGATCTATTCAAGCTACTATGTGCACTACTGCATCTATTGGAGCACCGTATATTTGATTGGAGCATGTTATAGGTATGTAAATATTTTTACATAGTTTTTTGAAATTATTTTTTAAATCTTTGATTTATAGAAATTATTTATTTTTATGCAAAATAGCATTGACCCCACTTTTTATTTTAAAAGTTAAAAAAATAAAAATTACATGCACATTATATATATATATATATATATATATATATATATATATATATATATATATATATATATATATATATATATATATATATATATATATATATATATATATATATATATATATATATATGTAATGTGTTTGTAATTTTTTTTTAATAACTTTATCTCATTTAACGATTATTTCTTAGTTTAGGATAAATTTATTGTTTAAGTTCTTGACACAAACAAAGCTAGAGTATTAATAAAAATAAAATATTTAAATAAAACTAACTAGAAATAACATCAACTAAAGATCAGAACTGAATCCTAAGGAAAAATTGTTTAAGAAATAACTATGAAACTTAGTAGAACAAGAAAACTAATCAAAGATGCAAGTAACTTAAGATCTATTTGAATTAAAACTAAAACTAGATAAACATTATGGTTCAAATATCACTATTGAACCATACTGTTTGATCTTATCTTGAAAGGAAAAGTGTGAAAATTGGATTTTTGTCTGGTCATTCAAAGTAAGGCTCATCCATGCAGCTTTATATCTTAATTATTTAGTGTGTTTTGTTACATTCTTAAATATAATCTATCACTATTGAACCATACTATTTGATCTTATCTTGAAAGGAAAAGTGTGAAAATTGGATTTTTGTCTGGTCATTCAAAGTGAGGCTCATCCATGTAGCTTTATATCTTAATTATTTAGTGTGTTTTGTTACATTCTTAAATATAATCTATCGCTTATTATTTTTACACATGAATGAGAGTAAGATAGTTTGGTACCAAGGGTCTTTCCATCACTTTTGTTTCTTTTGGAGGTTACTTGACTCAATTTATTCTCTCCCTATCAAGAGTGTATAGGGCCTCCATGGCTCTTCTTGTTGGATGCATTCAATGTTGTAGGTGTAGGGGCTTGTTTGAAGAGATACATCAATCCTTAATTTTTCAAAATGGAATGGGATAAAATTTAACTCATGAAAGCTAAAAAACTTGAAGAGATAATAAATCACACATGTTAAATCTTTTAAATAGTCTTACTACATTTTCCCCTTCATAACCTTAGTCATCAAGGATCAGTGTAGAGATGAAATGATCCAAATTGAATGTAGTTGGATCTAATGCAACATACTAAAAGTGAAAAAACTAGGTTGGGGAAGATATAAATTGGCATGGTTCAAATATCATAATTGAACCATACTGTTTGATCTTAGCTTGTTCAAATATCACTATTGAACCATATTGTTTGATCTTATCATTATACAGTATAGATTTACCAATCATACTGTATAATGATTGGTAAATCTATCTAAAGGTATTTCAAAATGGGCAGTGGAGGAAGCAATCCCAAATTTTCCATAGTTTCAAATATTTTATGCTGATATTCATCACATTCCTCAATGTGTTTATTGATATCTTTATTAATTCATTTAAAAAATAAATTAGGATAAATCCAGTCATATGTTTTACAAATACCTTAATGACCCACTAAAGGTGATGCATACAATTGCTTATTATAGTTTATCATATAATTGTTTTATATTTTTTAATTGAATTTTTAACATCTTAATTTAATGGAGGATTACAAGATGCATAATGCAGACCTTTTTGCTATCTAACCAATCCACGTGCCTTTAGGATTTTTGTCTAGTAGTGTTATACCATTTACCTTTATCTATTTTGTTTGATCAAAAAGTCTATTTTTCCTAAATTGAGTTTTTAATTAACCTTGACAAGTTCAAATCCAAACATTTATTAATTTATTTTTATGCCTTATGTCATTTAGGCTTAGACATAGATATTTCTCTTTTGGATTATGTAATTTAGGTTAATTGTTTACCTAAAATTTGAAAACTATTGTTTGTGCCTTTATTTGGGAGAAAATAGTCTATCTCTAAGTGCCTTTTGTTTCATTCCTTATGCTAATTTGGTCAAGTTCATGTCTAAATTTAATGCCTAGTCTATGCCAAAGTATTTTAAATTTTTTAGATTAAATCATACCCATTTATTTGAGCCTATTTTAATGCTTAATTTATACATATAATTTTGTTGTAAAGTTTCAAGGCCTCTTAAAAAAATTTAGACCTTAAGAAAGCCATTCCAAGCTCCTAATTTTTTTTTATCTCCACCTATGGTGCCTCTATATTACCTAAAAATACAAACAATAGTTTTAGTCATCAAAATTCATTTTTGAAAGCTTGATTCACTTTATGACAAGATTCCAGGAAGGTTGGTAAATTTTCATGCAGTGAGGTGATCTATTCAGGCTACTGTGTGCACTACTGCATCTATTGGAGCACCATATATTTGATTGGAGCATGTTATAGGTATGTAAATATTTTTACATAGTTTTTTGAAATTATTTTTTAAATCTTTTATTTATAGAAATTCTTTATTTTTATAAAAAATAGCATTGACCCCACTTTTTATTTTAAAAGTTAAAAAAAAATTTACATGCACAATATATATATATATATATATATATATATATATATATATATATATATATATATATATATATATATAAGTTAGAAAAGAGTTAAAAATAAATTAGTGCATGTTAAACTTCAACTAAATTTATAGATGAGTGAAAGTTATTATTTTACTAAATGCTTGTAATTTGAGAGCTCATGTGTTTAAAACCCTCAAAATCAATTTTTTATCTTAGACTTTGGTAAAATTTAATTTAATTTTTTATTTGTGTGCCAATTTCTCACACATTAAAAATCTTAGTTAACTTATCAACCTTTGTTTGACTTTTCACCTATTGAATGCTTTGACAAGTATAGTCATGTAACCAGTTAATTATTATGTGTTGGCACATTACAAACACACCCAGGTGGTATGTTTTTTATTTTAAAACATTTTATTATTAATTTTATAACATTTTTAATAATAGTGTCTAGGTGGTCGTTATAAGTGCAACTCTTTTGACACCTAGTTTTGTGCAATTCTAAATCAAATTTTTTGAATTATTTGTCATCTAAATTATGTAATTAATCATAATTTCACTTTTTATTTAATTTATTTTATAATTAAATTATAAAAATCATTAAAAAGGTTATTTTAATTAAAATTATTCTTACATTAATATATTTTTGTGATACTTATGACACTTTATTTTCTCATTTAGCATTTTTTTACATTTCCTAGCATTAAATTGAAAAATTATTGTGTGTTTGCACTTTAAATTTTATTTTAATATCAAATTAATTTAAAATTCACTTTAAAAGGTTTATTTTAAGCATTTTTTTACTATCCTATTTAAAGGGAAGTTATGGCTTCACCTCATTTTTTCTTAGTTAAATCTCAAATGTTTAATGGAAATAACTACACTATATGGACAATTCATGTTAAAGTTGAATTTATGGTCTAAAATTTGTGTAATGTTGTCATTGGGACTAAAAAATCCCCTTTTGGATGACCTATGACCCCTGAGCTTACCAATACATTTCAATAAAAATTATAGAAAGCTATGTCTATTATCTTGTAGAGTGTTAAGGATGAATTCATTATCCACGTCAATTCTCAGGAGTCTCCTAGTGATGCTTGTAAACTCTTTCAATCCATGCACAATGCAACTCATCTCTTAAATATTATTAAATTAATCCTTGAATTTCTAACGACACCTATGAAAGGTGATGAGAAAGTTGTAAATTTTCCTACTAAAATTAAAAACATTAAATCTCAACTAGATGGATGTAATTATAATTTAATTTAGAATAAATTGATTTATTTTATTATTTAGTTAAATATTCATAAAAAATTTAGAAATTTCATTTCAACTTTGAATTTTAAATATCAAACTAAGCAAAACATCCCTGATCTTACCAATTTTTTTGCTCTCTTGATTCAAGAAGAGCAAGTTATGACCAATTTTGATTCTAAAGAGAATGCCACTCATGAAATTATCACCTTAAATAATATTTTGATAACACTAAAAACCATAAATCTAACCCTAATTTTTCTAAAGTCAAAATAGGAATAATAAATTTGGTATTAAGAAATATACACCTAAGTTTAATACAAATTGTAATCTACATGGTAAATTTGGTCATAGGAGGGAAACCTATTCTAAAAATAAATATATAAATAACAATCATACTTTTAAAAATAACAAAGGGAATAAATTTAATCAAAATAAGTATAATAATCAAAACCTCAATTAAAATAACAATCAAGATTCAAATGTTATTGTTTTATATGTTGTTTTATGTGATTCAAATGAAAATGAATGGATTTTAGATAACAGTGCATTTCACATATAACATGCTCATATATATATATATATATATATATATATATATATATATATATATATATATATATATATATATATATATATATATATATATATATCTTTTTAAGAATTTAATTAGGAGACAATTCATTTTCTATAAGCAACTAAACACGAAAAAGCAAAGTTTTCATATATTGCTACTATAAATGATGTTTTCTATACACCTAAGCTTAAAAATAATTTGCTATATTATTCTCAACTTAAAAATGATAATTTTATTATAACATAGTTAATTATATCTAGTCCATTATAATTCAATTTGGTTCTTTGATTGTTAAATGTGTTCAAAAGAATGGTTTATATATCTTTTCTCCTTCTTCTGCATGTTTTCTTTCATCACATAGTAAGAATGAATCTAAAATTTAGAATGGAAGATTAGGAAATGTTAATTTTAGAATTTTACATGATATGTCTACCAATAATTTTATTTGTAGACTTTTTTCTATCCCTTATCATCATGAAACTTGTACGGGTTGCTTATGTGGTAAGTAACATATTAACCCCTTTCACAAAAATCATGATGCAAATTCCTCACATCTTTTAGAATTGATTTATAGTGATGTTTTAAGACCTCTTGAATTTATTTATCTTAATGGTTATCTATATTATATTACTTTTATTGATTATTACACTATAATGATCTAGTATCATTAAAAATAAATCTAACGTGTTGTCTAAATTTAGAGTTTAAAGCTAGTGTGGAAAATGCATCTATTTTTTTTCTATGAAGAGATTAAGAATTGATAATGGTGGTGAATATGTTATTCAAGAGTTTGTTTATTTTTTCATTAATTGTAATATTTAAATGGAATTAATAAATCCTCATTCTCCTCAACAAAATGGTATTGATGAAAAGAAAAATTGCACCATTATTGAGATGGCCAGAAATATGTTGCATTCTACAAATGTTCCTCTTAGTTCTTATGGGCCAAAGCCATGATAATACTATGCATATTCTAAATAAGAATATATTCTTAATATTTTTATTTTTCTACATAAAAAATACATTTATACTCATAGCATTTCATTTTATTTGATAAAATTATTTTTAATTTAGAGATACTAACTATATTGATAGTGTCTTATCTACATTATATTTGTTAGTAAAATGATTTTGTTTGAATCTTAAAAAATGTTTATTAAAATTATATTGTAATAGATATATTTTTATTAGATGAGAAATTAAATAAAAATATTTATCACTTTTAATTCATATGAGTTAGCATAGGAAATACATTATATGCATAACATAATGCTTAATTTAACAAAATAATCATGTTTAGTTATTGTATTTGGTAAAAAGATCATGCTCAGTGAGTTTGGATATTTCATGTTTCAATTGATTAGATACTCTCATTTGATTATTTTATCATTTGATTATTTATGTGAATATCCTTATATGCTTCATTTGATAATAAGATATGTTATGAAATGCAAAGTGTAAATAGAGTTTGTAATTTTGGATATTCATCATTTACTTTACTAATAATTCTATTCATACATCTCTAAACATATCTATTTTAGTCTCATATATATTTGATTAGATGATGGAATTTCATGCTTAAATGATCCATATTTGACATATGAGAGGTTATGCCTCAATATTTTGTTGAAGCATATTAATCTTGAAAAGTTTTTTGATAAAAATCAAATGATAAAATGAGTTATTGATAATAGGATATGTAATGTTTGGTTAAACTTAGTATCATATTATTAGTAAATTATTGTATGTGCATTATATTAAAATTGTGTATTCTCATCTTGTTAATATTGGAGATGTCCAATAATGAATTGCATACAATAATTTATGTTTTTTCTCTAACTCTATGATCAAAGTAATAAAATTGCTTGCCTAAAATATGACATGATTATTTTAAAATGTGTTTTACCATATAAAAACATATGTCATATTTTTATGTAGGTAGTTATTGTGATGCTAACCATATTATGATATCATGAATATTTTTTAGGATGTGTTTAAGTTTTTTGTAGGTGCAAAACACCAAATAACTAAACATATTGTAGTTCATGTGCATTGTATCTAAGAAAAAAAGTCTTAAATGGTGATATAGATATGTAATTCTATCCCATGGATGAACTAGTGGCAGATATCTTCACAAAACCACTTGGTACTACTAAGTTCTATCACTTTTGTTAATTTTTTAGACTCTCATATTTGAATTTGAGAGGGAATGCTCATGACAATGACACTTCCTAATGGTTACATATTTCTTCTTCTTCTCTATACTTCTTCTCAATTGTAAAACATTATAAACTTCATGTGAAAGTTATGTTATTGTAAACTTTTTGTGGAAGTTTTACTTTTGTACCCAATATAAAAATCACACTTTGTAATTGATGTCCTTATGTTATAAAAGGCTACAAATATGCTTAGATTATTATTTATGAGAAACTATGAGATGTAGTCTCATGATCATGCTATCCTAAACTTACTTTCATGTAGTTTATGGATTATAATCCCTTTTGTTTCAAAAGGTGATGTTTTACATGATGAAGTTTTTTAAATCCTTAAATTATGTACATAGTATAGTTCCTTTTTTTTAGGTGCATATGAAATTTATTGATGTATAGCTATTCCATTCCTTCCCAAATTTTGCCTGTATTCTTCACCTGCATGTACTTATTCTTGTTTCCAAACTAGTCAATATTTTTTTGAAAACACTATATCAATTTGTTTAATTGGTCAAAAACACAAAATATTTGATTATAAAGATATAAAAACACATAAAACATACATTATCCTTAATACAAAACATCTCATTACACTTCCATCACTCATTATTGACTATCACTTACATGGTCTTGATTCATAATTTTCTTCCTTGACAACATGCACAATGATCATATGATTTCTCATACTGATTCCTATTTCATGAAAACTAAAATATGCCTCTAAAAAATATAGTTATACATATTAACACCTTTTATACCTTCTACAATTCATAAACCATCTCCTTACAACCCTACCATGTCTTTTCTTTAATCCTTATAGCCTTTTCTTTAAGGAATTCACTTAGTATGGACTTGTACTTGATCAATTTAGGAAAAAAATAAACTTTAAGGATACCATTTTTATTACTCCTCATTTTTACAAAGTTTCAATCCTTAATTCATTCTCTAGACCCCTTTACTAACCTCTTCTTAGGTTCAAATTAGGTCATTTAGGTCTATTAACATTGCATTCTCACAAGATTGATTGTATAGGCACATACATGTACCCAAATGGAAAAAAAAACTTGAATATCATTTATTATAGCCTTTCATATAACAAATGACCAAAAATTAGACTTTTCCACTAGATAAATTTCTTATAAACTTCAAAATCCTAGTTTTAGGGTTTACAGTCCTCTATCTTAGCTGATAGGCTTTAAAAATGTATATATTTTTTTAATCAAGGTATAAATGGTGAAAATAAAATTTTATAGGTCTATTCATGTCTGGAAAATCCTTTAAATTCAATATAAACCATTATTCAATCTACCAAATGCATTAACCGGTTCACAATATTCTTGACTATGTACATTATGCAACTTTTATAGGTCTATACTCTTATCTAGTTTAAATATGCATCATCTAAAGTAATAAAGTGTTCCAAGAAAAATCAAACATAGTTCAAAGACTCACCTCCATACATATTTCACTCAAATATCATTTCAAAATTTCCTTACTCTCCTCGAAGCTAACTCTCAGTCACAACTTTCATCTTCGCTACAAAAAATAGTCTTCCTTGGAATGGCCTAGACACAAAAAGGGATTTTTATATGTATGATTATTTAAACCAAAAATATTAATTTGTTACTTTTTTATAACATGATATACACTTTTACACATATGTATTTTTTCATTTAAATAAATCTAGTCAGTATAAAGACATTGAATGACAAATAGGGTCTCTTCTATAAAACCCTTACACATGGTTTACTTATGCCCAAGTCTGAGTATCAAATGTTTGATCACTATTCATTTCATTTCATAGTATTAACTCACATTTAATAAAATTTAAATTTGAATTATACACCATTCTTAGTAGCATTCACATATCCAAAGACTAACACAGTGTATATCAATCTCAATACACAGTATAAAACCTCTATTATAGAAAATAGAGTCTTTCCTTGAAGATGTCTATGTTTATATGGTTCCTAGGCTATTTTTGGTTTCATATATTCATAAATAATTTATCCAACCTTAATAACATGCAAAATTTATAACAAAACTCAGTCAAGGACCCACTTGAAAACATAGTCCTCTTTAACCAGTATGCATGGAGTTTTTTTGTTTAACTCACTAATATATATAAGATCACTACCTATAATTTGATACAATCCTTAACCAATATTAAATATCTAAATCAAGGTAATATTTAACTTGTGGTTTCTTACACATCCAAATACACAATCCAAAACATTGAGGCATTAGCAAAGCCTTTCTTCTACATGTTCAAACACAAATTATACATGAAATGTAGAGGTAAGTAAATTTATAAGAAAACACTCTTGTTCTGAAAGTAATATCTCATCCTAAAAATATTATCAAAATGTAATTAGACACAACAAGTCCATCAACATTATATTCAATGAAGCTTTAGTTCAAAATAACTACATATTGACACAATCCTCATACAATCTTGATTTTTGGTAGACTTTTCTCATGACCAACATATCTACCCTATTTCTTATTCACTCTTCTCGCCTCTTATCCATACATACACACTATATATATTTTATATATAAAAAATATTCTCATGAAAACCTTATAACTATTTCTTGAAATAAGAAACTTTTGTCAAATTCTAAAACCCATGTAGGGTGGTGGCTCAACATGACTGCCACTTCATGATTTTAACTTGATACCTACACCATGAATAAAAACATATTTTAAAACCATAAGGTATATTACATTAATGTTTATCAGATACATAACACCAAGACTCATCTATACCCACTAAAACACCCTTAACTTCTCAATACATGCTTGAAAATTCAAATTATGAAAAAGGTGGGAAAACTCTTAATGGACACAAATTAAAATTTTCATGGACCAAAATGACTCCAAATAAATTTATTGAGCACTCCCAAGATTCCCATAATCATCCTCCTAAGGAGACAAAATAATTTTCCTCCAATTTTGCTTCACTTAGATTCTCATACAAATGAGTATATTCTTTGCTACCACGCCTATGCCTATGATTATTCTTCTAATTGATCCTTTATTCTCTCTCCTAATACTACTCATATTGATACTTGTACCTAAAAATACTCTTTATTATTTTCTTAAAAAATTATCCCATGTGATACACTATCACTTCACTTTTATGTTTTCCAAGGCGTCAACGAATTCATCTTCATCTTCTAGTTCTTCATGGAGTGATTGAATGACTCCATTAACATCATATTATCATTGTGGAATAGTTTCAAATTGTCTCTTCTCATCTTTACATTCTTTTTGTTGCATGGGTACTATTATTTCCCCAACTTTTATCAAATTTCACACTTTCCTCTTGACTTGGTTGTTCACTATCTTCACACCTATATATAAAAACTCAAAGATAATGTTAGATATAAAAAAGAGACCATAATTTACATTTAAGTTCCTCTTGAATGGACACCTTATTCTTTCCTTTGTCTTCTTCTTCAAGTGCTTACTTGGGCATTATTTGTTCTTCTTCCTTCACCTTCTCCTCTATGATAACTTTTTTATATATTTATTCATCCTTATGTTTCTCTCTTGGCAACTTGCTTTTCTCCAAACCTCCATGGGTTGTTATATTCATCTTTTTATTCTTCAAGGTATTCATTTCATGTCTTCTCTTCTTCACCAACATCTCTATGGTCCATTTTACTCTTTTATTCATCACCCATACTTTCCATGGGCCTTTTACCTCTTATTGTTTAACCCATTGTTCACAATCTTCTAGAAAATCCATCAAATTAATCTAAAAATTCATCACATATTTCTTTAACTCACTTATTTTTATATCCATCTTTATCTCTTCTTTTTCTCTTCTTGACTTCTCTCTCTTGTGGCTATTCATCTAAACCCTACCTCTCACCTTTCTCTCTACTTCTCCATTCATATTATTTTGTTGGCCTCACTTGTACCACTTCCCTCTTTTGGTTCACACCTAAAACCCCATATATCATACCTCACTTGGGCCTTCCAAATATTGTCCTTTATATCAGGACTATCTCTCTTTGTCAAGCTCTTTTTATGATCTGGTCTCTTCTTTGAGCTTATTAATAGCTCTCTTTGTTCAAGGCTGCCACTAACTTCTTTCACTTTTTTATTTTTTTTCACCTACCACTCATCATCATAAATGAATTCATGCAATAAATCAATCACAAAACATATCATACCTCCTTGAGCTATTATCTCAACTCTATCTTGCCAAAGAATCATTCTTGTTCAACTCCTTCCCTACAAGTTTCATTCACATACATATTAAACAAAGAAAACATTCAAAATGTACCAAAACTCACACCTTTCCCAAGGTATCTCCTTGATATGATACAAAATGATGTAGAGTTATTCCATTCCTTCCAAAACTCTACTTATATTATTCACTTGCATGTACTTATTATTATTTCCAAACTAGTCAATTGTTTTTTGCAAACACTATATCCAATTATTTAATTTGTCAAAAATACAAACTCTTTGATTAGATATATCTCAAAAAATTAAAAATATACATTATCATTAATACAAAACATCTCATTACACTCCCATCACTCATTATTGACTAGCACTCACATGGTCTTGATTCATAATTTTCTTCCTTGACAACATGCACAATGATCATAAGATTTCTCATACTGATTCCTATTTCATGAAACCTCAAATGTGCCTCTAAAAAATATATATAGAAATCTTAACACATTATGTACCTTCCACAATGCATAAACCATCTCCTTGCAACCCTCCCCTATCTTTTATTTAATCGTTGTAGCCTTTTCTTTAAGGAATTCCCTTAGTACATACCTATACTTGATCAATTTGGGAAACCAATAACCCTTATAGATAACCTTTTTCTTACTCCTCCTTTTAATAAAGTTTTAATCCTTAATTCATTCCCTAGACCTCTTTACTAACCTCTTCTTACGTTCAAATTAGGTCATTTAGGGTTTTTAGCACTATATTCTCAAAAGATTGATTATATAAGTACAAACATGTACCCACATGGACAAAAAACTTGAAAAACCTTTAGTATGAACTTTCATCTAAAAAATAACTTAAAATTAGACTTTTACACCATAAAAATCTCTTATAAACTTAAAAACCCTAGTTCTAGGGTTTATAGTCCTCTATCTCAATTGAGAAGCTTAAAAATGCATATATTCGAGGTTTCAATGGTCCAAATCATGTTTTTGATGTATGTCCATGTCTAGTAAAAAATTTATAATCACTAGTAACCATTTTTAAATCTACCTAATGCTTTAAATGGTTCACAATATTCTTGACTATGTATATTATTCAAATTTTATAGGTTTGTCCTCTTGTCTAGTTGAAAAATACACCATATAAAGTAATAAATTGTTACAAGAAACATAAAACACAGTTCAAATAATCACATCCATACATCTTGCACTTTATTATGATTTCAAAATTTCTTTACTCTCCTCAAAGCTAACTCTCAGTCACAACTTTAACCTTTGCTATAGAAAATAGAGTCTTCCTTGAAATGGTCTAGACACAAAAAGGGATTTTTCTATATATGATTATTTAAACCAAAAATAATAATTGATTAATTTTTGATAGAACAAGATAAAATTATCCACATATTCATTTTTTAACCTAAATAAACCCAGTCAGTATAAAGACATTGAATGACAAACAAGGGTCTCTTCTCCAAAACCCTTACATAGGGTTTGCTCATGCCTAAGTGTGAGTATCATATGTTTGATCAGTATTCCTTGAATTTCATATTATTAACTCACATTAAATAAATTTTAAAGTTTCATTAGATACCATTTTCAATATCATTCATACATCCAAAGACTATCATAGTCTATATCACTCTTAGTACATAGTACAAAACCTTTGTTACAGGAAATAAAGTCTTTCCTTGAAGATGTCTCTATTTATATGGTCCTAGGTTATTCAGAGTTCTTTTATCTCCATCAACCATTGATTAAAACTTAATAATATGAAAAATGTATAACAAAACTCAGTTAAGGACCCACTTGAAAACACAGTCCTCATTTGAAAGCACAATTTTTTTTGTTTAACTCACCAATATGTGCATGATCACTACCTACAATTTGATACAAGTCGTAACCAAA
This sequence comes from Torreya grandis, assembly GCA_037957365.1. Lineage (NCBI taxonomy): Eukaryota > Viridiplantae > Streptophyta > Pinopsida > Cupressales > Taxaceae > Torreya > Torreya grandis. Next base: position 533,362 of record JARHVA010003982.1, read on the forward strand.
ATTAAATATATAAAAAAATGTAATAATTAACTTTTGATTTATTTCACATCCAAATACACAAGAAAAAACATTTAGGAATTAGCAAAGCCTTTCTTCTACATGCTCAAACACATCTTATACATGAAATGCAGAGGTAAGTAAATTTATAAGAAAACACTCTTGTTCTAAAATTAAAATATCATCATACAAAGATTATAAAAATCTATTTGGACACAAGTCCATAAATATTATATTCAATGAAGATTTAGTTCAAAACAACTACATATTGACATAGACCTCATATAATATTGATTTTTGGTAGACTTTTCTCATGACCAATATGTCTACCCTATTTATTCTTCAATCCTCTCTCCTCTTCTCCATACATAAACACTATTTATCTTTTATATATGACAATATACTCTCATGACAAACCTATAACTATTTATTGAAATAATAAAGTTCTATCAACTTCTAAAACCCATGTAGGGTGGTGGCTCAACATGACTGCCACTTCATGATTTTAACTTGACACCTACACCATGACTAAATGCCACTTATTAAAACCTATTTTATGACCATAAGGTCTATTACATTATTTTTTATCAAATACATAATACCAAGACTTATCTAGACCCACTAATACACCCTCATCTCCTCAATACATGCTTAAAAATTCAAATTACAAACAAGGTGGGAAACCTCTTAATGGACACAAATTCAAATTTACATGCACCAACATGACTCCAAATCACTTTCTTGAGCACTCCCAAGATGCCCCTGCATCATTTATTCCCACTTAACATTAAGGGGGAGTGTTAGAACATGTAATTCTAAGTGGGCTTAATTGACCCTTAGCCTTGGTATTAATTAAATAAATACTAATAATATATTATTTATTACCATGAGGTAGAAACCTCATTATAATAAATAATAGAGTTATTATTTAATTATTACCAAATTTTAATTAAATTATTTTATCGGAATGGATGGACCCATTATTTTTACAATGGTCACCTCCCTTGGTATTTCACTATAAATAGGGATTTACCCCTATTGTGAAATTATTAGAATATGAATCACTTTATCATATTCAACCTACAAAACTTGTGAAGGATATTAGATAGAAGTGAAAAGAGGAAGAATATGTTGTATTGGGTCTTGGTTTCTCAGTAATTTGAATAATCATCAATGGTGGGTTTTTTACCTCTTTAAGGTTTCCATATGTTAAATTCCTATGTTGTTACATTGATATGTGATCTTTATTATGTGCTTTGATTATTAAATTCATATCTAGATTCATCCTATGCATTGTTATATATATCATCTATCAATTCTTTTAGTGAGAGGTAAGATAAAAATCATGGATCATCAAAACCTAAGATATAGGTCTATAGCATGGCTTATAAAACATGATTACATCAAAGGTCTAGAAAAGAAAACAAGGTTTTAGGGATTATCATACCTTATAAGAGGTAGGCTAGTGAAATATGTAAAGCATCTATGATGTTATAAACAAGAAGATGAAAGTTCCAAGTTTTCAATGATGTATTAATAACTATTATTAGGTCTCAAATACGTTAAAAACCTAACCGAACAAGTCTTCATTTAGGGATATCTAAGTTTCCATGGACTATAAGGTCTATTTACAGAGGTTATTTACAAGCTCAGAAGGACATAAAGTAATATTTCATGTAGATTTATGATTTTGTAGGTATGTAATATCATGTTCAAGAGCTTAAATCAAGATGTTGATAAATTCTAAGGCATGAACTAAACTTCATATCAGTCTATGATAGTTAACCAAGATTTCTTGATGATTATAGTGCTAAGAAGGAGGGTTTTGAGCTCTCAAAATCGAACCTACATGTTTGTTAGAGATCTTAAGAGGTAGTTATAGGTCTTAATCAAGGTTCATAGTTTATATGACCTTAAGGTGCCCTAAAAATTTCTTAAATATTTTCTTGGAGATATATAATAAAAATTAATGTTTCCATGACTTTTGCATACATAGTGATGATGAAAGTTGTACATTGTTTAATGATGGACCCAAGGCTTCAATTCATATGTAAGTTCAATGTTTCATTAAGATCTTGAAATTTTATAAAATATTGAAATGTTTGAAGCTAAAATTTAAATATTATTACTTCCATAAGCTTGTAATATAAGACCATTAGCACATCTAATAGGCTTAATACTAGGTTACAAGGCTTTTTAACAAATTTGAGTTATTCCACAATCAAGAAAAGTTATGATGATGAGTAAAATTGTAGAAGTGAGTTATTGATATTATTTATAAGGCATGGATTTTCATTGAAAATAGTATATTCTAAGGGAAACATGATAGCGGGGATTCCAACAAGTTCTATGTTGGTTTACAAATAGGATGAAATAGTAAAATATGATTGTCAAACATGTAGATATAGGTTTATTAGCTCATTAAAGAGATATTAAAAGTAGATATGATGGTGATACAAGATTATAATACTCTTCAAGAGGACTCTAAATAAGATCCAAGGATTATTTCAAATATTTCAACTCCATCATAACTCAAGCATGATAAGCACATCATATATGTCTCTTGACTAGTCCTCCAAGACTATGAATAGTGGAGACAAATGGTTATTAAGATCATAACAAAAGATATAGGAATTGGAATTTAGTATTAAATGTGTGACAAATCCTCCATGAAGTGTTTATCATGTTAATTCAACCTTTAAGGCTTTAAATGGTATAAGAGCTCTATTTCTAAGTCAACCATGCAACATGTTTGACATGTAAATGTTAAAAGAGGGGTGAGTTAAGGCAATCAATATAGGATTTTCTCAAGTATATTATCCCTATAAGATCAAATTAATATTCAAAAATGCAACCAAAGGACAAAAATAGAAAATGGAAGGCCTTATACTCCACTACTACCTAAAATTTCATTGAAAGCCATCATCATGGCAGGAATAGTGCATTAAAGGAGGCCTAATGCTCATGATTGCTAGTATTTTTCTCTTGAATAAGTTGAATTATGATGTAAAAAATACATTTATGTAGTCTAGTAGTGTTTTTTGTCCTCTCTTGGCTATCACTTCTTATATATTGGGCTATAAATGCCTTATTTTGAAATCCCTCAACTAGGTATAACAAAACTCTACTTATGTAGAGACTTGTAAATGTTAGATTAAGGTATTTAGATTAATAAATTACTATTTTTAACTTATTCATGATTTTTTTATGTGGATTTTATTTTTTTATTGATATACACTTGTGGTAGAGAGTGTTATCCCTTGTGCATGTCTATTTCCCTTTAGCTTGATGCAAGTAGGTGTGCCTTTTACAAGTCATATGTTGTGTTACATCTAGTTATATAAATGATTAGTTGTTTAAATTAAATAATTATGTATTTTATAGGAACTTTTATCTATTACCTCTAGTAATATCCTAAACCACCACCTCCATATGAAACACTTATGCAAGAGATGCCTAATTTGGAGATTATGTAGAGTGAAACTCAACATTTAACAATCCTATTGTGTTGTTCTAAGTAGGTAGAGGATACCATAAAATATTGATTCATCACCTCATTTTAATTTATTTAGATTATCTCTCTCTTTTCATGAACATGATTCTTAGTGTAGCTTAGGTAGGCCTTGTTAATGTAGGTTTTAGGACTACTACCTGATCTTAAATCAGATGCACTATGGTTTGAGAAGGATATGGCAGTATCCAAAGATTCAATATTATCATAGGTCACCCATAACCTAGGAGCATTTCTATTATGTTAGTTGAAATAGTTCATAAGACTTGATAGGGTACATTTCAATGTGATAATAGTTTCTAGCATGCTCGATAGGACAGATTGAAGAATTTAACTAAGGATTTGGTGTTATTCTCAATAGGTTACAACTATTGAAGAAACTTTATGAGCACTTGGAAACTAATAAAGGCATTTAAAAGATCTTATTTCATATTATTACCTAGTCTTTATGTCAAAAATCATAATAAGGGCATATTCTAGAGATAAAGGGGTTGATTCTATTAAATTATCATTTGATTCAACTAGAAGGAATATATTTACAAGGTTTGATCCATATTTTAGACCCCCTTATACTACCAATTACCCCAAACAGAACTGAGTACCACTTAAAACCTCACACATGGCATCCCAAAGGAACCAACTCTTTATAACCTTCAATAGAGGTAACCCATTAGATCTCCAATAGTATGATGACATAACTATTTCATCCTTAAAGAGCATCACATACTTCACTTGTGAGGACATTACAACACATATTGAGCACATATAGGATGTTTCAAACATTTTTGCAATCCACAATATCACCCAGGATAACATAGATGTAAGGATTGTAACTACATCCTTTAAGGGGAGAGCTCGATAATGGTATAAAGGTCTAAAACTAGGTTCAATCCAAAATAAGGATGAGTTGGGAGAAATAATGTGCTAGTATTTTTAAGATAATAATGACCACCTTTTACTCATGGATCAACTAGCCACCATTAATAGAGATCAATATGAGTATATGGTAAACTTCAATTTTAGATTCTACAAGACCTAGAATAGAATCCGAAAACTAGTAAAACTAACCCTTAACACTATTTTATTTTATTATTTGAGATCCTTAAATAGTGATATCAGTGATGATTCAATCTATGGGGGGGTAAAACTATCCCTAATGCCTATGATGGGATGAAAATTACCTTATACAAGCTAGGAAAATTGCCTGAAGGCCTCCTTTTCCACATTTTCAAAAAATTTCCCCCTAAACCACCCACTCAACCCATTTTGGCACCCATTCTAGTAGCAAACAACCAACTAGCTAGTAGAGGGACAACTCCTCTTAGTGAATTACATGAGGTGAAATCACTTTTGTAAAGATTTGGCAATGAATTGGTTACTTTGAAGAGGTATAAAGTACAAAATATCTGACCATATTAGCCTCCTTATTATCCCTATTAGCCTCTTAAGAAGAATTATTAGGGTAGTTCTCAATCATAGGGACAAACTATATATATTAGACCTTACAACAACTAAAACCCTAATGTTTCTATTACCTCAAAGGCCATTGTACCTATATAAAACAACTTGGTGTAGGATTATGAGTGGTTATTTCCTTACAACCAACCACATAATCAGAATACACATGAAAATGGGGTACTCAATCAGGTCTTGATGGTGCAAAGTATATCATCTTTATGAGGACATCCAAGTTAACAAATTTCACATGTTGAAGTAGGGAATAAACTAGCTCAAGTACAAAATGAGTCCACTTTAATGAATTGGAAATAAGGTGAACTTTATGGTATGAATCAAACTTAAAATCCAAGTAAATGTGACACCCCTAAAATGCATAATACAAGGTTAAGTAAAAGGTAATGGAGGAAAATCCATCTTATTCAATTTATCAATTTTTAGCCCCACATGCTTCTCAAGAGGCTGACAATGGGTAGAAAAATATTGAACCACCTAAAACACAAGAAAATAAAGCTATTTAAAGGGAAATTGTTATCATTAAAATTATGAATGCATTGAATTGGAAGAATTGGTTTGGTGAGACATTGATATCATCCCCCAAGGTGTGGGACACTTGAAATGCTTGGGACAAACCTTTAGAGAAGGTTTTATTCCTTCTAATCTAAATGCATCTGATTTAGGATCAACATGCAGGCCTAAAAGAGATAAATATAAATATACAACTAATCCTAATTCTAACATATTTTGATGGGAAAATAGATAGGGGTTGTTGAAAATTCAAATAATGGTGATGTACAAAGACTAGATAAAACACCTCTATATGCCTTGAATAACTCACTACATATCTTAGAGGATGATAAAATATCACATAAACTCTAAAATGGGCATTGTAATTTCATGAATATTTTTTCATGAAGGTGTAGGACAAAATATAACACCAAGAGGGATGATGAACGATACAAAAATGGAATCTATATAGACCTATATGCACACAACATACAACTTAAAAGAAAAATCCAAGTTCTACACAGTGGTGTTGGGGAATGGATGATAATGAAAGGGACAAAAATCATCCATAGGAAAATATCAAAAAACCATAATATGGACACAAAATACAATAATAAATGAAATATGTGATATTAATTCTCATTAAAATTCAAGGCTCAGGTAGTAAACGGATCATGGAGTTAAAATTTTGGTAGCAATACTATGCTAAAAAATTGTTGACAATTTTATAATGTAAGACCTAGGATTTTATAGGAAATAGGAAGCACATGGGTCATTGATTAAAATCATAAATATAAATGAGATAATTAAATTAAATATTATAAATTAAGACACATAATCTCTTTGTTAACTAGACAGGGATGGCTAAAGGTAATCAAGACTCTAACTACATCCTCAAGGCAAGGTGATGATTACCTCAAAATTGAACTTTTCATCTCAACATACTCTCTCATTGGTTGTGTAACAACCAATGTTTAATCACTTAATGACAACAAATTTATTTACAATCTTGTTAGGTAAAATTTGGATACCATGAATGAGGATCATTTGAAATTTTGATGAATTTGATCTTAACTTTATTGATATCCATTTAAAGGTTTTGTGTTGGTAATTAATGATCTAGGATGATAGGTAATGTGTCTTTCTTGGTAGCTTACAAGGTTATTTATGATGGTCTAGTTATTATCTAATTCAATTTAGTTAGTCTTGTCATGTAATGATCATTCTTTATAGTCTTCATTATGTGTTTAGCATTATTTAAGCTAAGTTTGACAAAGTTAAGGTTAATTATAAAATCATGTAAATATGAAATAATGCTCAAGTAGATAAGATGGTGACCCTACCAGGATAAGCATTGTTTAAATCTAACTAAAAGGGTCAAAAAAGTAGAACCAATAATTTGATCACATTATTTCTAAAGAAATTTAGAGAGTTTGAGGTATTTTTAACAAGATTAATGTATTTTATTACTTTAGTCTTATTATACATTGCAATATTAAAATGATACATACTAGTAAAGAATAAATATAAAGGATTTTTACTTAGATAAGGGATATTTTAAGTCATATAACACTTATGTCATGACATCATGTTGTATTTGACTATACACATCCTCCAAACATCTTATATAATTGATTTCTATTGTTAGAATTCCCTTTCTAACTAATATTAATCATATTCCAATGTACCAATGAGAATTTTTGAGAGATTTTCAAGAAAATAAGGGTGTGATTAATTTTTTAAATCTATTCCATGTATTTAAAAGTCAAGTGAATATGAAGAGTTACCTAGTTTACCATCTCCAATAGTTCTAAAGGTTATAACAAGTAGAATTTGTAGGGGGTTTCTGATGGTTGGCAAGGTAGAAATATACCATAGGTACCCATGGTATTCTTATACCTAAATCCATGAAAAAATTATAGGTTCAGAGCCAAATAGTGAAAAAACCCACTCCATTTCTCCATTGGTCTTCTTGGTAGCTCAAGACAGGCCATAGGTTTTCACTTGGTACTTTAAAGAGAGAGAAATTTAAAGACAAATGTCTTAGCCATATGGGATTTCAATAATTACATTTAAATTTATATAATTTTCCTTCTATTTATGCTCCTTAATTTTATGAACAATTATTAAGATGTTAAGGTGCAAAAAAAGGACTCAAAACCCCACCAGGGTCAGTTTTCTTTAAATACATAACCTTAAAGCAAAATTAATGGATGATAATGAATTTAAATGGTATATTAAACACTCATATACCTATAAAAAAATAATTTTATCTCTCTTTTATTCATTTTCATGCTTGGTACAACATCAAATGGTCTCAATTTGATGTTTTAAGCATGATAATCATATTTGCATAGAACTATGAGATGTCTTGTTGTATATAATGAATAAATTAGGTGGTTTATATATTTTTTAAACCTCATGAAAACTTCTTAGACTTAATTATGGACCATTGGATTCATGAAACTTAAAGGATGATAAATAGTTATGCACATACAATTAAGTTGTTTGAACTAGCTGTCATGGCAGAGTAACCTTGATCTAATATGAAGGTGTGTTCATTATTCAATATATTTGAAGGAGATGTACCATTTTAATATAATAATTGAATATTTTTCTAAATTATGTTTCAAATACCAAAAATTGGATTCATTTCTCTAGTGTATCTTCTTCAAATCAGTCCTAAAGAAGGTTTTTTGAACCTTTAGGTCTACAGACCTGTAAGTCATTATTAACACCAAATGCTTTACCATTGGACTATCTATGGTATATATAAAAAATGAAATTTTATCCTCATATATTTTATTTATCTATAATATTTTTATTTAACATTCTTAGGTCCAACAATGAGAGGAGTTATAAGTGCACACAATGCAGTATACATAAGACAACCTATACTTCTATAGTGAGATATAATTTATGTTGTCATAATGACTTTAACTTGACCTTATCATATATATATATATATATATATATATATATATATATATATATATATATATATATATATATATATATATGAAACTAGATTTACAATGAATTCGTATACCCTTAACCAATATTGCATCCTAGTGGACTGTGTGCCTAAGTAGGACTATGTAATCCTAAAAAATGACTATGAGAGATTAAAATGAGTTATCCAAGTGTCTTGAGTCCATTATAGGAATTAATTTAATTTAAAAATAATGAGTCACTATTTCCATATAGTTCCATTAGTGGCCAATTGGACTCAATAAGACACAATATAAGAAATGAAGGGTTTTAGCCTAATTGACTGCATACGGGCATGTCAATAAATAAAGTTCAAATAGGGTATGTTGATGATGGTTTTAAATAAATAAGAGGATGTAATGGTTTATTTAAAATTTTATTTAAATTACCATTCAATAAAATAATTAAAATAAGGCTAAACTATCTTAGATAATCTTGAATGACCACCTATAACCAAGAGGCTTAATTGACTACATATAGGCCTATAATAAGCAAAAATGAGGAAAGTTGCCATGTGTCATGTGAAAATAAAGTTTAAAATGTATTTTTAAGTTAAATATAATTATTATAAATCATCTATAATCATTAAAAATCACCAAATAACTAATGTGAATGGGTTTACATCTTAGACTTGCAGTCAAGAAACCCTGAATATAGACTTAAAAGCATGTTATGGGTAGACATGAGGAAAAATACAAAGTTTGGATGAGAATGAAGTGTTAATAGGCATATAATGAGGTGATTAATAATAATAAGTTACTCTACAAAAATTTAAAATGCCATAAAAAATTTTATAAGGCCAAAATAAGGGTCTACATTTAGGTTTGTAGTCAACAACCTATAAACACCTATAGGTAGGCTTTAGGTGAATTAATGAAAAGTGTATTGATAATTGTTTGAAACCTTGAGGTAGATGAGAGTGAAAAATAATAATTTAAATTTAATTATAAATTATAACATTATATTATGGGGTTTTCAATGTGACTAAAGGTAGTTATAGGGGTCAAGAGACCTGGTTAGGCCTAGAAGGCCTAAATCTGCATATACATGCTTGTATGTAGCTATAGTGAGGAGAAGTTTGATAATTTGGGATGAAATTAAGTAATTAATAATTAAATTATGTGGTGAAGACAATTATTGAATATTTTGATAGGTTTATATTCCTTCATTGATGAATAAAAGGGTAAATAATGACTAATAGGGTGATTAACAACAAATTGCCCTTAAACCCTAGTCATGAGCTTGTGAAGGTAGAAATGGGTTTGAGGGATATAATGGAGTAAAATAATACTTTATAACTTCATATAAGGTTTTATAGATCACAAGGATAGATTTTGAGCCAAAAATAAGCATTTTTACACCTTATCATGCAAAATCATCCTTTCTAAGCTCTCAAGAATGCCTAACAGTAAAAAATGGTCATCTCCTTTTGATCAAAAATCAATGGCCAACATGAATGGGAGTAAATGGAGTTTAGGAATGTTTAAAAGGTCTATGGAATTCAACTTAGTAGAATTATTTCTCAATTTAAGTGGAAAAAAAATATATTAATCATCATTAATAACTTAAACACCCTTAAACCTTGCTTAAACCATAATAAGAGCTTGGTAGGAAATAAGATGAAATTTATGGATCCAAATGCATTGAATTAACTAAAAAACACTTGATTAACATTTTTCTCTCTAAGAGAGTCCTCACTATGAAATTGTTTTTAATTTAACCTATATAGGTGCATTTAATGTTGTATTTTTATAGGGTTTTAAACTCAAAATAGGGGTTTTGAGTATATTAATAGATGAAAAATATTAGGGAGGTTGGTTAGAAGGAAATATACTTTATGAGACCCCAAAATCCATTTTATTTAGTTTGTAAGTGTTCATATAGTCCAATTTCTAAAGGTAGTGCAGAGGTTTTTAAAAAAATGTGATATGGTCACCTAAAAGAGATACAAAAGCATGGTTGGATCAATTGGAAGATATGGGTCATACCACAATATGGTTTTTAGGCTTTGATATATTCCCATAAAACTTGTAGAAAGTTCTCATGGAGTTATTATTGGCATTCCAATGGCTAATACCAATCAAATTAGACCTAATAAACTAGCAAGCCAAAATGGTTATTGAAGAAGAATCTCTACCATGATTAGGGGTGAAGAAAGGTGTTAATTGAAGATAAAATATCATAAAAAAGTGTCAAGGATGGCATAAGGTAGTTCAAAATGAATTATAATAGAAAAGGTTCAACTTGTAACTCCTAATCAAGTCAATAGGTCAGTTTAAAATGAGGTTGATGAGTTATCCAAGAAGTTGAGGAGTCTCTTCTATTCCTTTCCTATATAAGCTTATCATAAAATAAACAATATATGCCAAGGATATGGATGAAACTAATCTTAGACTCTCTTTTTTAATTGTAACTGAATTGAATGAAGTGACACTTTTCATTGAAGTTACTTTAACATCCTTCTCTTTTTCTCTCATTTTATCCTATATATTGTGCCTTGGATTGTTATGGATCCTTTGGATGATTATGGTGAATACATACTCAACTAAACACTTTTAATATGCCTTTAAATGTTGGATAAAGCTATTTCTTACCTTCTCAAATGTCTATAACTAATGTACTTGTGTGATTGTTTATGAATGCTAGTAATAGTGATTTCACTCTCTCTCATTTATCTTCTCCTACATATTTACAAATGGATTATCTTCTTCAGGTCACATGGTGAGTTTAGATATCCTTTCATAGTCTAGAAGGGTATTTTAGTCATTAGTGTCTTACTTAGGCCTATTGATTAGCCATTATATTCAACACATTATCTATGACCTCTATGTTGAAATACTCATTATTCAAAGTCCTTGTCGATTAGTGTGATATTATTCAAGCCTAAATTATGTTCTTGGTGTAGTATGGTTAGGTGAAGGGTGTTAATTTGGTGCATCACCTCCCTAGTTTAGTTTACTTTTAGTTCTTGTAACCTTTTACTTTGTAATCAATATGTCTAGTAGTAGTTTCAGAGTGATATAATCAAGGGATATAGTCTTATATAGAGATTCACCACAATGATTAGGTCACCCATATCCTAGAGATGTGTCCAAGATATCACTTAAGTGAGGAGGCTTGAACAATCTCCTCAAGGGTACAAATTTTGATGATAATAGTTATGACACATCCTTTGGGATATAGATTGCATCCCATTTAAGAGTTATTTATTTTTATCTTAAATACATAAATTTTTGAAGGCATGATTACAAGCATGAATGGTGACTCCAAGTGAATCCCAACTAGTATAAGTAGGCCAAGCTCCTAAAATTAGAAAATTGGTATGTATTCTAATCATTCTTTTGGTTAAGATGCATATACTATGCCTTCACATTATCCGTATTAGGTTTATAGAATTCATAGATTAAACCCATGTGGATCTCAAGAAATATCATGTCAATCTTACCAAGGCTATCAAAAACCTTCTATACCCTCTCACAATCCAACTCAGCCTCTTTGTCAGCTTTCTTGTCCATTTAGTCAACCTTGTCAAAGTTACATTTCTCTTGCTCTAGCCTTATTGAGTTTAAAACAAAACCTTATGGGTATTGAAATGAAAATAAGGGGGATTTATGAAGAAAATAATCTTGGCCTGATTTCCCATAACTCTTATTTTTATAATGAAAGCATTTAATTGATAAGGGAATTAATATATTTGACTTAGCTTGTATGGGCAACTATTGAGAGAGAAAATTAGTAAATACCAATAGATGATGTGATGGAGATAAGAGATATAATTTTACATATATATAATAATAATAATTGAAGATATATATATATATATATATATATATATATATAAAATTGAAGAGAGGAAAAAATTACAATACATTCAATCTTGTGTTCCTCTTCCTACTCCACATTAAACTTATTTTCCTCTAAACCCAGCCCAAGTTTTAATATGCCATCAAGAGAGGTATATACTAATGCCATATTCATCTAATATTCCTTAAGATCCTAATAACATTACATCTTGGAGAATTTCTTGGACTAAAACCCCTAATTATGTCATGGCTAATCTTGAGAAATAACCTTCTCCCATGCATATCTAAAGTCAAGAAGAGGAGAAGTGTATGGAGATCAAGTCAAGAGATCTCTCAAGATATTCAAGATCTTATCTTACCCTTCAAGTTGTATCTATTCATGAATTTAAAGATACCTCAAAGTTTGATAAATTTATTTAAGAGTGGAATGATAAGAATGTATCATCCTTAATTTAATTCCATTCTCCATCTCTCCAAGAATATTTTAATATATCTAATCCCCCAAAATATTAAGTTGGAATGACACTTTATCAATCTTCAAAAAATATAATGACATGTTTTTCCATCCCATCCTCTCCTTTTGTGAAGGATAACCAATTGAATTGAGGGTATAATATGGACATTTATATATGAAGGGGAACTTATCAAAACCAGGTGATGAGGTGGTAGTCATTGAAAATGAATATCAATTAGTTGTAATTGAATCTCAAGAAGGATATGAAGATAGTGTTTATAGTGTATATGATAAGGAAATATTCATTGATAGTCCTATTTTCCATAAAATAAACAAATCTGTCTTCTAGGATAATGAGGAAAATGGTCTTGATGGAGAAGTACAAAATAAAATTATAGCAACCCCTTTTCAAAGTGATTCCATTGAAAATAGTGAATAAAAAGATCTTGATTAGGCATGGCAACAATTTTACCATTATTTCACGGAAGAAATGGAATTTATTCACAAGCATGTGATCTGTCTATAACATAAAAGTGAATTCCAACATGTATTTTCAAAATTTGATATCCTCATAGAATAGGATAAATCTATTTTGACACAAAAGAGACATGATGAATTGAACCTTGAATGGGAATATGCGATTCTATTATTTATAGAGGAAGAAGAAGACAAATATAGTTTTCATGGATTGATATTTGGTGAAGAGAAAGGTGACTATGCAGTAGTTAAGTAGGTTTCAGCTGAACATAGAGTAAGTCTTTTTGAGGATACATTGTTTAGTAGCCTTGTTTAACCTCATGAGAAAAAGATATAACTTTAAGAAGACAACTTACAGCCATGCCATGAGTTTATTAAATAATTTGAAGCATTTGATCAGCCTATTATCCCTCAAGAGAATGGTAGGATTGAAATTGAACTTGATATGATTTCAAGTGACCAAGAAGAAGCTACATTTTGGGAAAATCTAGAGAAATTTTGCTTTAGTTTGGATAGAGAACCCACAGCCCATGAGTAGAGTGATAATAGTGTGATCTTGGACAATGAATATGGTGAATACATACATGAGAAGTATCTTGAAGAGAACACCATAGTTTATTATATTTTTTATTCTCATAATAAAGTTGAAGGAGGTAGTGGAAATCATTTTCATACATGTTTAAGGAATTTTAATAGCTTGGTAGGCTAGCATCTCAATAAGAAAAAGAGGAATTTATTGATGAAAAGTAAAAAGTTCCTAACTATCCAACAAATCTTATTAGTCATCACCAATAAGTTCAAATTCATGATGTGAAAACCTATTATGGAGATGCCACTTTTTAAATCGAGCAAGAGATGTATTTCAAATAACCAATAGAAGTTAAGGATGTTGTCACCTTTATGAATCAAACCATGGTCACTTTGGAGGTCTCTCACATTGTCAAGGATGGAAAAAAATATGAGGTAAGAGTTGAAAATCAACATGAATTTGTATTTGTTTGATACATGTTTTCCATTATAGATCCATTTGAGTTCAAGACAAATAAGGTGGTGGTAAAGAAAGGAGTTGTTCAAATATGAACAAAACTTGACCATTAGCTTACACATCATCCTTGCTCATCACATGAAGGTGAATCAAAGAGATTTCCTTTTGATCTAGGAGGATTAGTTTTGAAAGGCTAGTTGTATATAATAGTTTTTGGTCTTGTCATTCCTATAATTTCTATATATCATAGTGTTTTGTCTTATCATTTTGTTGGGTGTGTTTTGATTTGCTTTGTTTGCTTCTTGTCTTGTTATGTTAGTGAAGGTAGTCAACTATTTTAGTTGTTTAAAGAGGTTTGTAGTTAAGTGTCAAGGCCAATTCGGGTCTTGTGTTGAGATGAGGTGACCCCATATCCCAATGGATGGACTAGATAATTGGTATAAGGTGCATAGTAGGCATGAAATTCTAGGAGATCACCAAAGATGTTAGCAAAAATTTGGCTACCATGAATGAGGATCATTCAAAACTTTGATTAACTTGATCTTAATGTTATTGATATCCATTATGAACGTTTTGTGTTAGTCATTAATAATCTAGGATGGTAAGTAATGTGTCTTCATTGGCCACTTATAATGTCATTTAGGATGGTCCAGTTGGTATTGAAGTCAAGTTAATTGGTCTTGCCATGTAATGGTCATTTTTTTATGGTCTTCGTTGTGTTTAGAATTATTTAAGGTAAGTTTGACAAAGTACTGTTAAGTATGAAATAAATTAAATATGGAATAATGATTAAGGATATAATATAGTGACCATTCTAAGACAACCATGGTCTAAATTTGACCAAATGGGCCCAAAAATCAAAAGTAGTAAGTTGATCATAATGTTTTTAAAGTAATTTGGAGAGTTTAAGGTATTTTAGACAATATTAAGGTATTTTATTACTTGTCTTATTATACATTTCAATGTTGAAATAATACCTAATAGTAAAGAAAAAATATAAAGTTTTTATCCTTGGATAATGGATGTTTTAATTCATCTAACACATATATCATGACATCATCTTATATATTATCATAAATATCCTTGAAATGTCTTATATAATTGATTTCTAACATTGGACTTCCCTTTGTAATTATTATTATTATCATATTACAATGTACCAATGAGTATTTTTGAGAGATATGAATGAAAATAAGGTTTTTAGGAATTTTGGGACTCTAGTCCATGTTCGTACAAGTCAAGGGAAGATGAAGAGTCATTTGGTTCACCATTTCAATTATTTTAAATGTTAGAATAGGTAGAATATTGAGCAAAGAATGTTTATGGAGATCTTTTGCAGATGATATATGATGGTGGTAAAGGTTAAAAATCTCTTATATGTCTCCATAGTATTATCATACCCAAATCCATGAAATAATTAGATGTGCAAAGCCAAATAATGCAAAAACCCACTACATTTCTCCATCAGTCTTCTTGGTAGGTCAAGATAGGATATAAGTTTTCACTTGGTACTCTAATGAGAGAAAAAATTAAATATATATATATATATTTTTACATAAGAGGGGACCCTATTAAATTTCAACTTATTTTATTTTTCCTCTATTTAGGATCTTTAATTTTATGAACAATCCTTAAGAAGTTTAGGTGAAGAAAAAGGCCTCAAAACCCCACTAGGGTCAGTTTTCTTCAAATGTAGAGCCTTAAATCTAGATGAATAAATGATAATAATATTTAATGGTATATTAAACACTCATATACCTCTAAAAAATCATGTTATTTTAATTTTATTCATGTTCATAATTGGTATAGGGTCAAATGGTCTTGATTTGATGGATTGAACATGATAATCATATTTGTATAGAACTATGAGATGTCTTATTGCATATAATGAATAAATTATGTGGTTTTAATATTATTTAAACCTAATTAATATTACTCAAACTTTTATAGGCACCATTGGATTAATTAAACTTCAAGGAGGACAAAGAGTTATGCACATGCATTCACATTGTTTCTACCATAGTGGATTAACTTTGAGCTAATATGAAGGTGTTTTCATTACTCAATATAATTGAAGGATATGTACCATTTTTAGATAATAATTGAAGATAATTATAAATTATTTTAAAAATAATATCCATTGGATTCATGTTTCTAGTGTATATTCTTTAAGTCAATCCAAAAGAAGGTTTTGTGAATGTACAGGTTTACAAGCTTATAGGTCACTAATGATTTACAATTGGAGTGTATATGGTCTCCATAAAAAATTAAATTGTATCCTAATACTTTTTAGTAATATCTAAAATCTTGTGATTAAACCTTCTTAGTTCCAACAGTGAGGGAAGGAAGTATAAGTGCACATAATACAATATAAGTAGGACAACCTATGATTTTATAAGGAGATTGGATTTATGTTATCATAATGAGTTTAAATTCACCTTATCAAGAATATATATATATATATATATATATATAAATACATATATATATATATATGTATATATACATGTATATATATATGTATGTATATATATGTATATATATGTATATATATACATACATATATATATATATATATAAATACAAATATATATATATGTATGTATATATATGTATATATATGTATATATATACATACATATATATATATATATATATATACATATATGTATATATATATACATGTATACACACACACATATATATATATGTATGTATATATATATCTGTGTATATATATATATGTATATATATATATGTATATATATATGTATATATATATATACATATATATATATGCATATATATATACATATATATACATATATATACATATATATACATATATATATATATATATATATATATATATATATATTAAGTCTTATATAATTAACCTATCTTGCATCCCAATATATTGTGTTCCCAGTGGACTGCATGCCTAAGTAGGATTGTGTAATCCTAAAAGAAGACTATGAGATCTTGAAATGAGTGATATAAGTGCCTTGAGTCTATTAAATAATTTATTTTAATTTATAAAAAATTATGAAATCATTTCATATAGTTTCATCAGTGGCCAATTGGACTCAAGAAGACACAATAGAAGAAATGAAGGGTTTTGGCCCAATTGACTACCTATAGGCTTGCTAATAGATAAAGGTCAAAATAGGGGGTGTTGATGATTATTTTGAATAAATAAGAGGATGAAATGGGTTAGGGGAAATTTTATTTAAGGGTACATTCAATTAAATCATTCCAATAAGTCTAAACTAGCTTATAGAATCATAAATTACCACCTACAACAAAGAGGCCTAATTGACTGCATATAGGGCTATAATAAGAAAAAATGAGGAAAGATAAAATTGGAGGTTTGGAAAAAAGGTTAAAAGGTATATATAGGTTAAATATAATAATTATACATCCTCTAACATCATTAAAAAACATAAAATGACCAATGTGAATAGGTTTCCATCTCAAACTTGTAGTCAAGAAAGCCTAAATATAAACCTATAAGCATGTTATGGGTTGACTTGAGGAAAAATACAATGTTTCGATGAAAATGAAGGTTTAATATATATGTATTGAGGTGAGTAATAAAAATAATTTACTCTAATTTTTTTTAAAAATACCATAAAAAGTTCCAAAAGGCCAAAATAAGGGTCTACATTCAGGTTTGCACTAAACAACATATAAACACCTACAGGCAAGCTTTATGTAAACTAATGAAAAGTGTATTGATAATTGTTTGAAAAATTGAGGTAGATGAGAGTAAAAGATAATACATGAAATTGAATTTTAAAATATAACATTATCTTCAAAGGTTTTTCAAGGTGACTGAAGGTAGTTATAGGGTTCAAGAAGCTTGGTTAGGCCTAAAAGGCTTAAATCTGCACATACAGGCTTATACATAGCTATAGTGAGTAAATTTTTTCTCATTTGGGATGAAATTGAATAATTAAAGGAGGTGGATAAAAACATTTATTAAAGATTTTTATAGGTTTGGAATCTTTATTTGATGAAGAAAAGGGTAAATAATGACTGTTAGGGTCATTAACACTAAATTGCCCTTAAACCCTAGTCATGAGCTTGTGAAAGTAGCAGTGGGTTTGAGGGATATAATGGAGTAAAAGACTAATTTAAAACCTCATAAAATGTTTCAAAAACCTCAAGGAGATATTTGGAGCCATAACTGATCATTTTTACACCTTATCATGCAAAATCACCCTTCTCAAGCTCTTAAGCAAGCCTAATAGGAAAAAATGTTCATCTTCTTTTGCTCAGAAGTAAATGGTCAATATGCATGGGAGATAATGGATTGAATGGATTTTGAAGAGGTATATGTACTTAAAATCAATGGAATTTATTCTCAGGTTAAGTGGTAGAACTCTATGAATCATTATTAAGAACCTAAACATCCCTAAACCTTATTTAAGTGATAGTAATATAAATTCATTGAACTAACCTAAAAAACACTTCAAAAAACAATTTTCACTCTAATAAGGTCCTCACCATGAATTTTTTTTGTGCTTTCACCTACATATATGCATTTAATGTTGTGGTTTTTCATGGTTTTTGACTCAAAACATGGTTTTTGAGAATATGAATAGATAAAAGTTATTAGGGAGGTTGGTTTGAAATTTCATATACTCTCCCAAACCCAAAAATACAATATCTTGCTTCTATAAGTGTTCCTATAGGTCAAATTTCAAAAGGTAGTTTAGAGGAGTTTATGAAAAAGTGATATGGTCACCTAGAAGAGATATAAAAGCATGGTTGGATCACTTGGAATCTATCGGTCATTCCATAATATGGTTTTTAGGCTATGAGATATGCCCAAAAACCTTGTAGCAAGTTCTCATGGAGGTATCATTTCCCTTCCAATAGATAATACCTATAAAATTATAGCTAATAGACTAATAAAACCTATATGGCTAATGATTAAGAATCTCTACCATGACTAAGGGTGAAGAAAGGTGTTAAAGGTGAATAAAGGTGTCAATTAAAGATAATAGAGCATAAACAAGTGTTAAGGAGTGTAAAGTGTACTTTAAAATGAGTTATAATAGCAATATTTGAACTTGTCCCTCCTCATCAAGTGAGGAGGTCAATTTTAAATGAGGTGGATGAGTTATCCAAGAAGTTAAGGATTCTCTTATAATTCATTCCTCTAGAAGCTCACCATCAAATAAGCACCACATTCTAAGGAGATTGATAAACCTACTCTTAGACTCACTTCTTGAATTATAATTGATTTGGATGGAGTGACATTTTATCATTAAATTTCCTCCAATGCAATCTCTCTCTCTCTCTCTCTCTCTCTCTCTCTCTCTCTCTCTCTCTCTCTCTCTCTCTCTCTCTCTCTCTCTCTCTCTCTCATATGCTACCTTGAATGGATTGTTATGGATCCTTTGGCTGAGTATGGTGAATCCTAACTCAACTAAACACTTTTACTGTCTTTAAATGTTGATTAAAACTATATCTTACCTTCTCAAATGTCTATAATTAGCTTACTTATGTGATTATTATTGAATGCTAGTAGTAGTCATTTCACTTTCTCTCATTTATCCTCACCTGCCTCTTTACAAATGGATTAAATTCTTGTAGGTCACATGGTGAGTTTGGATAGCCTTTCATATTCTAGAAGTGGATTTAAGTCATTAGTTTCTTCCTTAGGCCTCTTGACTAGCCCTTGTATTCAACACATTGTCTATGACCTCCATGTTTAAATACTCATGTTTGAAGGTCCTTATTGAGTAGTGTGATCATATTCAATCCTAATTCATGTTTTTAGTGAAGAATGGTCAAGTGAAGGGTGTTAATTTGGTGCATCACTTGCCTAGTTTAGATTACTTTTAGTTCTTTTACCCTTTTCGTTTGATAGTAATAGGTCTACTAGTAATTTTAGGGTGATAACACCAAGGGAGCTATCCCTATCGAGAGATTCACCTCACCTATTTATCTCCATGTTATCACTTAAGTGAGAAGTATTGAACAACCTCCTCAAGGGTGCAAATTTTTATGATAAAAAATCTTGTGTGAAAGAATAGAGCTATAGATATTTTGGAATTATTTCCTTGGAATATTTTGGCCTAAATACACTACTTTACTTTCAATTTTTATCTCTAGAGACTTCCAAGCCATGCTTGTCATTAAGATACTTATTTGTCTTGTTTTCTTTGGTTACGATCTAGTCATGATAGTCTTACTTATTCCTTAATGCTATTATCTATATTAGAATTATTATTTTTAGTCAAGATTAATTTAATTTATCATGATAATTGTAACATCCTCCTAAGTCATTCATCTTACAATCCTATGATCCTTGAGACATCACATTTGTATTCTATAATTATTTATTATCATGGTCTTAGTGGCTATATGGGCCATCAATTTTAGGCTTGGAAATTAATGATGTGGAGATATTTGAATTTTTGTCTCCTTAATTACTTGGTTATGTCTTGTGAAATTGAGTCTTACCACCTACATGTGATGGGACATCATTAGCACTTAAGTTTCCCATGATCTAACACTACTAACACCCCTAGAATCTAATAATGTCTAACACTTGTTAGACTTAGAATATAGGGTTGGTTCACTGGTTAATGCTTGACACATGTTACTCTCTAGTTTCTTCTCACTCTTGAAATCTCTAATAATTTTATTCCCTAGGAGATGGATTATGGGGACTGATAGGTCTAAATGGTTCCTATATTCTAATAATTATGACAACTTTGACACCCTAGGAGATTAAATCTAGGGACTTACTAAAAATATAAGTATAAAAACTTTTATATGTGTTGAGACTCTTTGAGAAGATACCAAGTTTCACTTTTTGATTAGATTAGGCTTGAAAAATCTATAAAAACCCAAAAAAGTTTTTGGAAAGGCCAAGAAGGAAAAAAATATTCTAAGTATCAATATTCCATTTGGGCATCATTCAACACCTAGCCAATTATTCTAATTTTTTTGCCTTATCCATGGACCCCAAGATTGAAATAAGGGTCCATACCATGTCACTTTTTCTCTCACTTCTACTTCGCGACTAAGGATTCATGTGCAACACTAGTTTTTCTCTTTGTGTTGAAGTGATATTTTTCCATGTGATGACATCTCACTCACCCACTACTTTGACACACTATTATGTTTACATGAACTAACCTAGGGCTATGGAGCAGTCAGATTGTGCTACATGGCATCATCTTGCTCACCCACTAAGCTAGATGGATTGGAACTTGTAAAAAGGGTTTTAGGTCACCAAGGCATTAGTATTGTGACATGTGGAATTATCTTGCTTCACCACTTACCTAATATTGTGATGTTATGGAGATCCTCTAGGTAATTTTGAATAAATTCTATTAAGTGTCAAAAAAACATTTTAAAAGGTCTTGGAACCCACTAAGATATTGAAATGTGGCACTAGGTAAAGATAGAAAACCTTCACAAATTTTTATTTAACTCATCCAATGACTATATTTATTCTTTGTAGGATCTGTCTTCATAAAATTCATCTTGACTAGTCTTCATATTTGAAAATTTTATTAAAAACAAAAGTTATAACTTTTATGAATAATTTTTCTAAAGGGAAAGACTTAATCAATTTCTTTACAAAGTGGTCAAAATTTTTGTTTGAAACAAAAGTTCCAAAATACTTCATAGTATTTTCTTGGACTACTTCACTTAAAAGATATGAATACCAAACCTTTCACAAAACATGTGAAGTAATACTTGTGAAATATTGATTTCTCCTTTTGATACTTAGCCATTTTCATTAACTTGGACCAAACCTTGAAACCTTCATGACTTCTAAAGCTTTGAACTAAAAATGGATGTTTCCTCTCATTATGAATAAAATAGTCAACATTTTGGCAGCCTCTATATGTTTCTTACCTACTAAGTAGGAATCCAATAGCCTTTGAATAAATTCATTGGGAATGGAGCCATAAAAACTTTTAGAATTCTTGATTTTGAGAATATAACCTTGTTGTAACCTTCTTGGCCTAATACCAAATAACATAATTGAGATCTACCTCTCAATAAAAAAGATAAAATAAAGAAAAAAACAAACATGTAAAATCACTTAGATAAATAAAATGACTAAGTTATTATGCCACACCACTTATATGAAATAAAATATAGCTAAACCACTATATACAAGTTTAAAATCACTTCAATAACAATACTTCAGATGGATCCCATTGAATGTCATCGATAAATCTTATCTATTCAAACTCGAGAAATATAACTCATTGGAATATTTATATCCTATGATGACATAAGGAACACTCCATATTACATCAAACTTTCTCTGCTTCTTAGCTTTTACTCTATCTATATCCCATTTGCGCACTACATCTCTTTATTATAAACTTCTATTAACAACCTATTATCAAAGGTTTTCTTCATTTTATTTTTATGAAGCTATAGTTTATGAATCACTTTCCCTCTAGTATCTTAGATCTCCTTTAGTTTAACTATCCTTACCATCATAGTATTATTTTTAATTATCTCTAGTTGGTGGGTGAGTTTTAGTAATGGTAATTCAAGTGATATAGGCATCCTAGCCTCTCTATTTTTCTTTCACACTAGGACTAAATAGGTTACCAAAGAGGAGTATTTAATTGGGAAGATGATGTTAGTATCAATGATTTTGGTCAATTCCTTCCTCATTAGTGGTTCAAATTTGGGATTTATAGGCCTTTATTTCTACCTAACTAACTTGGCATCAAGTCTAACTCAATTGTATGCTGGACCAAGGCTAGGTTAAAACATTTGAGATCTTGGTAACTCTATATGAATATATCATCACAGTTTATACAAAGGTGAATAAACCCTTACTTTTTAGGTTGAGTTCATACCTTTCTAGCTCATTAGAGTTTATCATTAGAAATGAAAACCTACTCACAATTCTCTTTCTTTACAGTCATGTTCTTATTCTCACCTTTGAATTTATCATCAGAGTTGAATATGTTCTCTAGTGTGACCAATATTTTGGGAATCTTATTTCCTTTTAACTGGATGATTTGATATTCATATTGTGCATACAACCCTAACTAGTTTTTGGTAGAAAACTCTACCTCCTCTTTTAAATAATTGATGATATTATCATCATTATCAAATACTTGACAATGACCATCATTATTAGGCAATGTAGGTCTAACTATAAGCTTGGCAAGTTATCTTGAATCTCTCACAACATCAGAAGGGAGTTTGTATTTAGAGGCTACTATGGCAAGCCTATCAACTTCATTATTTTTCTTCCTCAACATAGCTTATATGTTGAAAACATATAAGCTTTAAATGAGATCCCAAACTCTATGTTTATAAGCCTTTATCAAGCTATTCTTGGATACAATTTGGGTTATCACCTAATTTACAACCATCTCACTATCCCCAAACACTTATAGTGTCTTAATAATTTTATTTTGTGTCAATTAGAGGCCTTGGATCAGTTCCTTATATTAAACCTCATTGTTGGTACAACTAAATTAGAGCATGAATGTGTGAAATTATTTCTCCTTTTGAGGATAAATCATCACAATGGCTAACCTACACCATTTCTACTTTTGGATCCATCGAATAATAATTGCCATGTGCCTTCAATGTTTTTTTGAGTTTTCATGAGGTTAAATATGACAAAGTCATATATAAAGATGTAGTAATTGCCTAGTCTTATTTCCTCCATATAATCATATGGATCAAATCCATAATGATCATTAGCTCAATCATCCAATGCTACATTTGAGACTTCCTCTAGAGGCATGGTAGTCTCACATAAGAATAAACCTTATTCAAGGTCATCCATAGTATAGTTCATATTGATAGGATTGGGTGAGTATAGATCTATATTATCCCTACAAATGGGCTCATACTTGATAGTGACCCTTATTCCATATCTAGTTCTCAATAATATATGTGACTAGTCAAAATATAAGTAACCACCCATTTGAGCATGAAGTATCTTGAAAGATAAATGGAAAAGATGGGAGGTAGGTCTATTAAAAATATGTATTATGTAATGGAAAGGCTAGGAAATGAATGCAAGGTTAGGTTTAAGCCTTTAATAACCCCTATAATTTTGGTAGTTGTTCCATCAGATTGAATAACTCATTTTATAATTGGGGTATACTCTATACTTAGTGTATCATCTATCTTCTTTGGCATTACCAAACTACTTGCACTTGAGTCAATCATACAATTATGGAAGGGGTTATTACCTATGATCAAGGAGATATATGATGGTGGTGGCTTGTTGCTTTTACTAATCTCCCTTTCCTTTGGTTGATGCAAGCTTGTGGAAATGGTTAGATAGGAATTTATTGGTTCATGAGAATGAAATATATTCAATGCTTCTTACAATAAATTAATTTGAGAAGTAATGGAAATGGCCTCACACATAGTCACATTAAAGATACATTTTTTACTATGTTGAAGGGAATTTGGGTCCTTTCATTTGAAATTATGGGATAACAGTCTCCTATTCCTTAGCCTGAGGTTGATTCTCCTTTTAAATAGGATATTTTTTTTGAGTTTGGGGGAATTAGGGGTCACTTTTATTTGGAAAACTCATGATATTTTTTAAGTATAAGATTGGCCTACCAAGGAAGATTTCTCACCTTTCATTTCCCTTATTTTAAACCCTATGTTGTAATCAACTAAATTGTTGACTGCATCTAGCATCTAGATATTATTTATGATGATGAAGTCATTATCATATGGATTTAGAAAAGTTTATTGATACACATACATCTGGCCTCTTCATTCACTTCTTCCCTCTATGAAGCTAATTCTTTTGGCTGCTCCTAAGGCTATGATATACTTTGCACCATCAAAGCTTTATTTAACACTCCATTTGCATAGGTAGCTTGATTATATGTCTGATTTTAAGGAAATAACCAATCATAATCATGGGATAGATTATTTGAAATTGGATCAAGGGATATATAGGTTCTAGTAGTATTATCATTTTACATATTAGGTGGTTTAGAGTAAGTGAGTTAGTCTTGGGCTTGTGCATTACTTTGATAAGGTGGCATAACATGTTGGTAAGATTGATTAAATATCTACTAAGGTCTATAATTTTAGGATTTTTTCCTCTATAATGATACTATTTCATTCCCAAAAAATTTCAACAATGACTTAACTTCATGTAGTTCACTTCGAGGAGCGACATATGTATTTGGTGGGTTAGTTGGAATAGGGAAAATGAGGGTTGAGCCCTAGGATGAATGGGTGGTGGTTATGAAGAGAGATGCATGGAAGGATTGGGAGTAATATTTATATCTTTAATTAGATAATTATTATCCCTAACAAAAATGTCATATGCATTAGGTAGTACTAATCCTCCCATAGATTGGACCATCATAACTATATCACTATTTAGAGCACTTAGATAATATAAAAATGTAGTATTTAGAGATGGATTTAATAAGGGTGGTATATATTCATAAAGTATTTGGTAAATTAAATTAAAATCAACCCTAAACTCATGTGGGAATCTCTTAATGGTGGTAAGCTACTCCATCAAAGATTTGTGGTCACTCTTATCTTCTAATTATTTGCACAATTTTTCTCCTAGTTCATCCCAACTATGAATAGAGTTAGGTGTTAAACTCCTATACCATTGGAGGGATTTTATTTTAAAACTAGAGGTAAGTAACTTGACCTATACATTATCCAATTACATTATGTAGTGAGTAGATATTGGAAATATCTAATATTTGTTATATAGGGGTGTTTGCATTCTTACCATTAAAATATGACAAGATCTTAAGCAATTAAGTTGGAATGTCATCATACTAAACTAGATCCAAAGGAATACCTCAATTGAATGGAATAAATAACTAGTTTCTTTGGATAACCATGAAGGGAATATGAAATAACATTCCTCTAAGTAGTGGAAATTGACCAAAGGGGGAAGGGTAGATTGATTTATTTAGGAAGATTTTCTTGAATCTTTAGCTCTCCTTATAGGAGATAAGGATGCTCTAACTCTTCTTTTTCTATATGGTACAAGTAATTAAATAGAATGAAAAATAGTACCTCTTTAATATGATCTCATTTTTATTGGCATATAGATGAAGCACTGATATTTGTAAACCAAAAATAATCAGAGTTGTCAGGTGCTCTATAGAGTGTCTTTAACACTATTGATAAAGAATAACACTAAATTTATAATAAAATCTTAGATGTGGTTCCACTGGGAGTGCAAAAAACTATTATAACTCAAACAATTAACCCATTGAATTGGAAAAATTGGTTTAATAAGATAATGGGACCATCCCCAAAGGTGTGAGACACTTTTGATCTTTAGGACAAACCTCTAGAGAAAGTTGGATTCCTTATAATCTAAATGAATCTAATTTAGGATTGGTATGTAGGCCTAAAAGAGATAAATGGAAATCTACATCTAATCCTAAGTCTAAAATATTTTGAGTGGTAAAGAGAGAGAGGCGATTGCTAAAACAAAAGTTAATGGTGATGCATCAAGATTAGATAAAACACCTCTAAAGTCCTTGAAGAACACAATATAAATATTAGAGGATGATAAAATATCATACAGACCCCAAAATAAACATTCTAATTCCATGAAGATGAAAGACACAATAAAACACCAAGAGAGATGCCAAACAATTCAAAAGTGGCATATGTATAGACCTATATATACATAACATACAACATGTAAGAGAATCCAGTTTATACACAAAGGTGTTGGGGAATGAACGATATTGAAAGAAACAAAAATCATCCATAGGAAAAGATCAACAAATCACATGATGCACATATAATACAAGAATAAAGGAAAGAGGTTAACTCAATTCTCATTAAAATGAAATTCTTAGGTACTCAAAGGCTCATTGAGGTCAAATTTTGGTTGTATTACTATGCTAAAAAAATGTTGACCATTTTACAATGTAAGACCCATGATTTTATAGGCAATATGAAGCCTGAGTCATTGATTAAAATAAAAAATATAGCTAAGAGAATTAAATTGAATATCAAAAATTGAGATACATAATCTCCCTAAAAAATAAATTGGGATGGAAAAAGGTAATCAGGACTCTAATTTCATCCTCAAGGCATAATGATGATTGCTTCAATATTGACCTTGTTAACTCAACACAATCTATCATTGGTTATGTAGTAACTAAAATTTAATCTCTCAATGAACACAACTAAATTTTCATTATTTCATGTATAGGAATGTGGCTATAGATATTTTAGAATTACTACTTTGGAATATTTTGTCTTAACTCCATTGCTTTTGATTTCAATGTGGTTCCCTATAGACTTTCATGCCATGATTGTCATTAAGACACTTTTTTATCCTATATACTTTGGTTATGATCTTGTATGATAGTCTCACTTATGCCTTAATGATGCTATATATATTGTAATTAAATTCTATAGATTCAAACTTAATTTAATTTTCTTTTCCAACTACAATATCCTCCTAAGTCATCAATCTTGCACTCCTCAAGCCATCACATTTTGATTCTACAAAACTTGATTATGATGGCCTTGATGATCAGACAAGATCAATTTTAGGTTTGGGTATTTATGGTAGAGTTATTTCATTCATTTTTTCCTTCATTACTTAGCTACATATTATTCACTTAAGGCTTTCCACCTCTGTGTGGAAGGCCATCATTGATTTTTGTGTTCTTTAGGATCTTGCACTACTGACACCCATGGAATTTAATAAGGTTTGAAACTTGTTAGGCCCTAAAGCTATGTTTGGTTCATGGGTTGACACTTATCACATGGCACTCTATGTTTATTTGCTACTCATGCAAGCTATAATAATTTTATGCCCTAGAAGATAGAGTCTAGGGACTGATAGGTCCAAATTGCACTCATTTATTGGTTCCCAACTTCTAATAATTATGATAACTCTAACACCTTAGGAGATTGAATATAGGGACTTGCCAATAAGATAAGTACAAATAATTTTATGTGTTGAGACTCTCTAGGAAATTCACATGTGTCACTATTGAATTTGATTAGGCCTAGGAAAGCTTTGATAACCCTAGGAAGGTTTGGGAAAGGTAGAGAAGGAAAAAAATATTCTAAGTATCAAAATTCCCTTTGGGAATCCTTCAACACTTATATAATTATTATGATTTTTTTTCAACTTATCCATGGACCCCAAGATTGAAATAATGGTCCTTATCACATGGATTTTCCTCACACTTCCATTATTAGACTAATTCCTGAAGTGAAACATTGAATGTTCTTTTTGCAATGAAGTGATATTTTGCTAAGAAAAAACATCATACTCACTTACTACTTTGACCCACTACTCTACTTGTACTAATCTCCCTAGGGATATATGTACTAATCTCCCTAGGGATATAAAGTAGTAGAATTATGCTACATGGTGTCATTCCATTCACCTGCTAGTCCAGAGGGCTTTGAAATAATATGTATAGTTTTAAGTTGTTGGGTCATTGGGATTATGACATGTGGAGGCATCCCACTTTCCTACTTATTATCATTGTGTTATCATGGAGATCCTCTAGGATTTTTTTAAGAAATTAAACTAAGTGTCAATTTTTTTTGAAAGTGCTTAGCACCAATGGGAGATCGACACATAACACTAGGTGAAGATAGAAAACTTTCAAAAAATTTGTTCCAAATCATTTAATGGATATTTTTATTTTTTGTAAGATTTTTCCTCATAAAATTCATCTTGAATAGTTTTCCTCTTCAAATTTATTTTATTTTTTTTTAAAAACTTTTCTTGACACTTTTCTTGAAGGAAAAGACTTAGCTTTACAATGTTTCATAACTTTTTTTCAATTTTTTTTTGAAATCCTTTGCAACATTTTATCTGAATACTTATATACAAAGGACATGAAGGACAAACCTTTCAAAAAACTTAAAAATCAATACCTAAAAAGTATTGATTTCTCCCTTTGAGACCTAACCATTTTCATGAACTTAGATCAAACCTTGAAACCTTGATGGCTATTGAAGCTTTGAATTTAAAATGGATCCTGCCCTTGATGGTGACAAAAACTAGTCAATAGAAACTTAGCCTCAAATAATTCAAAATCAAAGAGAAGAATCTGTTGTTCCTAAAAAATAGTCCACAAAGATTGAGTTCCATCCTAAGGATCAACCCTAATCCACTTAGGTTTAAGGTGCACCTAATGTTCCTAAGGTACTACCAAAGGTTAATGGCTTTACTTTCAATATCATTGAGAAATTAAAGAAGACAAATGCTAATATCTCCATGTGAGAGGCTTTATCCATCTTAGGATAAAAAGACTTACTGTAAGAATCTTGATCTAACCTTCATAATTCAGATGGACCAATAAGGGAAGTAAAAATATTCCTTACTAATGCATCTCATCCTAAGGGAGAAAATTCAAATGTAAGTGAGAAACCTCCTCCTTTATACCTTTCTCTAATTATAGGCGACTACTTAGTTCATAAATTTATGATTGAATTTGGTGAAATTAGTTATGTGATACCTAAGAAAGTGGTTGATAAACTAGGCTTGAGCTATGAACCAAATACTAGGGGAATTTTGAAATTAAATGTAACCACCAAGATAGTTGGTATGGTTAATGGTTTGAGTCTTACTCTACATGATTATCCAAGTGTCTCTATTGTCTAAGATATTTTAGTCATTGACTTACCCCCATATTTTTATATATGCCTATCACATGACATCACTACTAAGCTATATGGCTACTTGTCATCATATTTGTCTCACATTTTTTTAATGAAAAGGTATGGCACTAGATTCACTATAAATTTTTAACCGATTGCCAGATATCACATAGATCTATATATAACTAATTTTTCCAATGCTAATTACATAATTATTTATCAAAAAGAGTATGTCCTAGATCATGAACCAACTACAGCTATTAAATTCACCCCTAACCTTTTACTTGATGAATGGGGAACTGAACATCATGGATATGACCTCTATAAGTTCATTGAAGAAACTAGTTTAGGAACTTAAATATTGCATGAGGAAGATGCTAATCATCATGACACCACTACACCAATGGGAGACCCATATGATTGTATGAAAGGAGAAATTTCATGAACCTATTATACACATGAATAGAATAACATTATACCCAGTCTCATGGATAACGAAGAAGATTTTCATGAAACTTGGCAGTTGTACTTTGACCTTATTGAGAAGTTTGAGACTGTTAGTGGACCAATAGTTCCAAGAGGATAGAATAAGATTGTTGATTTACTTTTAATAATTAGAACTCATTTTGACACAGCTAAGGACATCATATAATAGCAAGAATAGTGGGTCAAATTGGTGGAAGAGGTTGAGCCTTCTTTAATAAATTATTCAAAGGATGATAAAGCTATGAGACCTTAAGGAGAGTTTGATGAGACTTGGGAATAATACTATGATATCATGGAATAATTTGAAGCTCTTATTGAACTAATGGAACCTAAGGAGTAGCATGATGATTCCAATGTACTTGTAACAATAATATTTCAACTTGATAGGTCTAAAGACATCATACAAGAGGAACATTAACTTGTCAAATTAGAGTTAGTTCCAATTGTCCCAAGTAAGCAAGTTGGCCTAGTCTTAATGACAATTTCCCAATTGTTCATTCCTTTATGAAAAAGGAGACTATTTTTTTGTTCAAAAATAAATCAAAATTTAAAGTTATATATGATGATCAAGTTGTGCTATTGAATGCTAATGAGTTACCAGAAAGAGTTTGTTAACTTAAAAAGCCTTCTTGACCCAATTGAACAATTAGAGAGAAAGCAAGTGAGATTGGTGATCAAGAGGGTGAGAGAGTGATAATAGTCATTTCTAAGGAACCATTCTCAAGAACTAATATGTCAAGTAGTTAAATTGAAAAACCAAATTTCACTTACACTTATCAACCACATGATGATGTGCTTACTATAATCAAAATGTATTTTAGGGGTTTTACTTTGACCTAGGTTGAATGAGTAATATTTAGACTCTGTACATAATATTTTATCTTGTTTCATCTCTCCAAGTACTATAAAAAAAAATTTATTGACTATTTTATTAGTGTTTTATCATTCCTATAAGTGTTGGTTCACATATTGTTATTGTTATTACTTTTTTGCTCTCTATTTTGGAGGTATTTCTAGTTCTTTCAAGGTGGGTCCAACATATTGCAGCCATGGATACACATTTATAAGTGAGTTGTGAAGAGGATTATATGAATTCACAACCAATATATGCTTAAGGTAAGTTGTATAATTGTTTATATAGTGAAACACCCATTGGATGTCTCCATAAAGTTGGCTATCCTAGGCACCCTTATCCCTAAGACAATTGCATACTTGGAGAGGGGTATTTTTTACAAAAATTAGTTGAATATGAGATCCTTACAAGCATATTAATTATGATTAAGTGGTTAAATATCATGTATGAATAAGTCATTAAGGTTCCTTCTACTCTTTCTCCATTTAATGAGTCTTACAATCACTATTGGATTCATGGTTTGTATTAGGCCTATTAAAGAGTTTATTTCCATGGTTTTTAATATATAGATATGTGTCAAGGTCCTGTATAAGGTACCCAATATTTTCAATCTTATGTTCATGTCCAAAAAGAAACAAAAAATACTTCCTAATTCCAAGTGTTACAAGAAAGCCTAATATGCCATCTTGAGGCCATAATGTCCTAGTAAGGCCTAGTTTTATAATTGTCAATGTATGGATGCATTTAGCATCTTATATGAGGCCATACCAATCTTGTTAAGGTTCATTCCATGGTTAGTGTAAAAAAACCCTTTATATACCTATTTCACCACCTCCCATTATAAATCAAGGTCATAAACAAAACAAAAGAGTGCTAAAAGGTGTTTTCCAATGAAAAATAAGGCCAAAGGAGTCTTAAGAGGCATAATAAGATCTTGAACACATCAAAAGTCCTAAAGTGCATTTGGGGATATAAAAGGTCAAAATGTCATATTTGATGTCATTAAATCCATTTTAAGAGAGTGTTATAACTATTTAAGACTCATTAGATGTGAATCTTAGGTTATTAAAGGGATGAGTACAATAATAATTTGAGATAAATATAATAAATAGTTAATCTAACTGGTCTTTCCCAAAATAGTAAATATGGTGAGAAAGTATACTTATGTAGACTAAAACATGTGTTTTTATAAGTCAAAAGACTGGGAAAGGCTTAATTATCAGTCAAAAATATTTTGTTATATGACTAAAATTGAAAGTAGGCTTTAGATAATTATTCCCTTATGAGGACAATAATACCAATGGTGCTAGTGTCCTTCTGTAGAAGAGCTTATTGAAAGTTTCAGAGATGTTACATGAGGGTTTCAAAAATGTGTAAGTGATCTGGTGACTTATGTAACTTTTTTTGTGACAATATTTTATTAAATCTCTTAAAAAACCTAATGAACACCTACAAACATGAAATAACAACTAGATTAAATGCAAAATAAAGGGTAAAAATGGGTTGTGGGATATTACAATTATGCAAGACAAAACCCCTATTGTCTGGGATGCTACATACATTAACCCCAATGCTAGGGATCTCATATTACATGTATTTATTCCTTAAGGAACATGTATAATCAATATGCATGGTATTCTATAATGATTTTCATTTTGGCCCTTCTTTGATCAAGCATGAAAGTCTATATGTGATAGATGAGTAATATGTAGTATGTTAAGCTATACTATTGATTGATTTTACGTAATTATGTGTCAAGATAGTAAGTGATATATGTAAAATGCCTTTTGAGGATATTTATATATAAATAAATTTTATTTAAATTTAAAACCCTTGTTTGATGGCTAAAAATATGCAAAAGAAGGATAAAAACATAAGAAAAGACTCAAGGGAGTGATAGGACCCAAAACATGGAAGAAAATGATGGTGGGACACTTGTGTAATTTGTGCTACTATCTAGATAAGGGTAATAGTGTTCTAAGGTCCTAAAATAGACCGAAGATTAGGTAGAATAGGCTAGGGCCCCTTTGGACCAAGAGGGGATGACTTAGGACCACTTGGGGTGTAAAAAAAAGGGAAAACAAGAGACAATAAAGACCAAAATAGCCAAAATGACCATGTGAACAAGAGATACATTCATCATTAAGACCTTATGAAAAAATAATAAAATACATAGTACTTATAGTTTTTTGACCAAATTAGTGTGTGTACATTTTACTTGATTTTATTCTAGTAGTGTAATTAAATAAAATTAGTAAAGTAAAATAAAAAGAGAAATGCATATTTATACTTACCTGTGCAAATGTGCTCTAGTCTTGGCCCACTTTTTGGCCAAAGAAGTTGACATGATTTGGAATGATGTATGTGAAGATGAAATCCATAATTTGGGTGCCTCCTCTATTAAATATAAATAGTGAACTAAA
This sequence comes from Torreya grandis, assembly GCA_037957365.1. Classification (NCBI taxonomy): domain Eukaryota; kingdom Viridiplantae; phylum Streptophyta; class Pinopsida; order Cupressales; family Taxaceae; genus Torreya; species Torreya grandis. The sequence continues at coordinate 566,922 of JARHVA010003982.1, forward strand.
TTTTGAGGAACAAAACCCTATTCTACCCCCAACCTAATATCTAGATAGAATATGAGAATGTAATCCAAAAAATGTGGAGAAAAAAGGTTTAATTGCTCCCATTCTGATATCTAGACTAAATCTAAGTATATAATCTCAAATGTGGAGAAATAATGCCCAATTACCCCTACTCTAATATCTAGACTAAGTCTAGGAATGTAATATGAAACTAGAGGTTGAAACTATCACTTAGCCTGCATAATATAGGTCTGATGAAAGGCTATGGATTAACCACTATAGATGGTCATGTGACCTAGACTAGTAAAATTATGGTGACATATTAGTGGTGATCTGAGTGTAACCTATCAATATAAACATAGATAATGGTATAAATTTCCATTCCATATTTATAATCTAGTGGATCCATGTGGGATGGAGGACATGTAACATATATCATGCCCCTAAATGTGATATATGGGTAATGTAACTACGTATCTAAACCCAAATCTTATGATAACATGGAACCTTGGAGATCTTAATCAAATTATGTATCTATATATTTGTATATCTAATTAAACCTATGTATCTAAATATATATACATCTATAAAACTTGTGTATCTAAATATCTATATATCTGAATAAACCTTTGTATCTAAATATCTGTATATTGGAAGCAATATGTATGTCTTTGTGAATGTATATCTGAACCAATCTATGTGTCTATGTGATTCTATATAAATAGTTTCTATATGTCCCCCTTTTGGTGAGAGAGCCAAAACTATGGTAAGGTTGTCTAACCAAAAATAACACTAACTGATATGTTAGGGATTGTTAGTTGGGATGTTTTTATTTTTATGTTCGATTAATTTATCAATTGTAATAGAGTTGTTTTTTAATTTTTAAAGTCGGATAAACCTTTGGTTTATATTGATTTTTTTAAGGAAATATAAGTTTTATCAAATTTTTAGGGTCTAATTTGATTATAATAATAATGGAACTAGTATAGGGTGAGTCGCATTAGGGTCGAGTCCCATGCATAAGAAACAGATCACAAATCAGAGCTACATTTCTCTAGATATCACATTTGGAATAAATGGGTATTAGTTGATGAAATTGGCACACAAGGTCAACCTTAGGTATGTGGAATTTTTTAAATATGGACTAAATATATTGGTTGATTGGTTTGATAACTCATTTAAACCATTTAACCTGATAGTGTTTGTTTGTTTTGAGATAGGAAGCATGCCAAGGATATGAGGAGTAAGTGTGATTAAGTATGAGGAGGTAGAGACATTTATCCAGGTTAGGGAAGAGGTTACCCTAGTAAGGAATATATCCTTTTCCATTTTTATTAACATATTTTGTACATTTTCTATCATTATTAGTGAAATTTTGGTTATTTAGGGCCATTTTGGGAAATGTGGTGCTCTTGTCCTGAGAATGGTGCCAATGTCTAGGATATGACACTAGTATCTTGGGTAAGGCACTATTGTCTAGTGCTACTATCCCATATGTAGTGATAATGTCTACTAGGCCAAGTTTTGGTGTTTGTTACTTTTGATTGGTGTTTTATGGATTTTGTTGTATATTTATCTAGTATTCCATGATGTTGATGCTATATTTGAATTTATTCTATAGGTGAATGTGTGTATGAGAGAGTTTTAGAGTCACTAGATGAAAGAGTATTTATGAGGATTTAACCCAATAAATTAAGATAGTGTTGTGATAGATAGATCCTTTTTGGGCCAAGTGGAATCATTGTCTCCAATGTCCTAGGACAAACATTTGATGACAACATTATGTGAGAGGTAGAAAGTGGATATAAGTATATTTTGGTTACCTAGTAGGGAGATGATTTTATTGATTATAGGTTAGATTAAGTTCTATAGGAGGCCATTATTGACTGAACTATAGATAAGGTCGTGAGCTATTTTTCAATGATGTCCATGGGAACTCATCAGGTAGGAAGTAACATTGATGTATTATTGTCATTGATTGTTATGGTGAATGTTCTATGGTTTCAAAAGTTTTAATGGATTTTTTTGTTTTTATTGGTGGGAGTAGAGTAGTTTTATTATATAAGATGCATGGGATATCATGTGATATAAATTACCACAACACCATGTACTCATGGGGTCCCACTATGTTATCCCACTTATATTGGGTTTTATATTGATTCACTCAAGAGATGTGTGTAGGTGGAATTAGGTATTAAAATTTTTTACATTATTAGGATTATGAGCATATATCAGTGATTAGATGGTTTTTACTTAATAAGGTGATTGGGATCACCTCTAGACATTTTTGGAGAAGTGTATTGGTATGACTTATATGCCCAAAAGGAACATGATTTAGATTTGATAGGCATTAGATAGTTTGATAACTAGGTATATTATGTAAAGACCTTATAGGGGATATAAGGGATAGCTTGAGGAGGTGCTAAACTAAGATAAGTGTGAGTGAGTTGTTATTTGTATGACCATTAGGTTAATGTGATCAAGATTTTTTAGTATAATTAAGTGACATGGTAGTTTGGTATTACTCAAGATGTGCCACTAATACCATTTATGTGGTTGATGAGTTATTAGTCTCTAGTGAGGTCAAAGAGTAGGCCCAAACCATCAATTATAAAGATAACTCTAATTCTATTAACATAGTGGGATCTAGTGCTTGATATATCAGATGTGGATGATGTAGGAGTGATCGATGCCTACATAGCATGGTGGAGGGAGCATAGATGGTCACAATTATTCCCAAGATATGGGATCATCATAGAGGAGGTGGAAGAGGTTGATACCATTAGGTCAATGAAGGGAAGTTTAATATCATATGTGTATATGTTTTATTTTCACTTTTTTTAAAAATTTAATTGGGTAAGTATCTCATGTTTTGGGTTGACACATGTAGTTCACGTGAATATGAGTATTTGGATACTACCATTGATTCTTCACTCAAAATACTGACAAAGCATATTCTAAATGATGTCAAGGGTGATAGGCTATTGAAGAGGGATATAGATGTTGTTAGCATTCATGCCAACCTATTTGATTGAGTAGTGATTATTGTGGTGGCATATAGATAAACAATAACTAATAGGGATGATACATGTGCCAAGCTATAGAGATGAGCCATGCCTATAGCCAATGTTTTGGGTGGTCTAAGTGGTAGGATAGTAGACAAATACATTCATCTATAGTGGGAGCATGGATAGTTATTAGCTAAGGTTGAGGTGTTATGGGATAGAGAACAAAGACATAAAACTTAGAGTGTATCTAGAGGGGATACCAAAGTATCTAGATCTAGTATTGATGTATTAGAGAGTGAGAGTGAGGGGGCTGGTCTTTATGGCCAAGATTTGATTATTGAGTGACCTATATCATTGTATTAAAACTTATATCAAGTTTTATATATGTGGATTTTGCTATTACATGGGTATTATTTTATATTGGCAATCTAGCTTTGTGGTATTTACATTTGTGTTTGATTACATTCATTATTTATGTGAATATAGAAATAATGGTATTTGACTAAGTAATGGAAACTTAATTTTTTAGCTATATTTGGATATTTTAAATAGACTTGTATATTATATTTAGAATGTTAGTTATTAGTATAGGTACTATATGAGTCTTGTAATAAATTTGAGTGTGGATCTTGTAATTATGATATGTTCTATGTGAACCTAGATGGCATGGTGAAAAAATGATCATACTTCTCATGTTGTGTAGAAGTGTACTCTAAAATTGGTATTGATTATGCTTCAATTCTAGTAGGTAGATCTGTAGACTCTCTAAAAAATATCCAAATAGACTGTCATACTAAATTTTTGCTCTAATCTCTATGATCTCTACCAAATATCTTAATCATTATGTGAACTATGTTCTAGTTTCTTCCAAATATCTTGATTAGTGGTGGACCTAAAACTGGTGATTGAGTTACTTTCCATATTTGTACCATACTGCTATAATTGTGTGAATCTCTATGAACCAATTTCTATATTTTATAACTTTATGGTGTATGAGATCTCTCAAAAGTAGATGTCCTAAAACATTATTGATCATATGATGAGTTACTAATGGTTCCTTAAAAGGAACATCCTAGGATAACTTATTCATAAAGGATTGTGATCTATGGGAGTGTGAAGAGTGAGAAACTTATTCTCCTTATGTAAATTCTATAATACCTACGTAGACATACTGGTCAATATGATCTTTGAGTGCATAAAAGTTATTGTCCCAATGTCCATTTATCTGATGAAAGTTATAATATGGTTTTTTATGTATTCCATGCAAATGGTTCTTTGGATGGTGATGAGTAGAAAGAAGTGTGGTCATCTCCATATCTAATAATTTACATAGGATATCATGAGGCCTATTTCTATCTAAAAACTATATAGCCCCTCTACTAGTGTCTTGTGATCTACTCAATGTAGGAGATACTTTGTGAAGTGGTTCTTTTCCTTTGTTGAGTATCATGGTTGGTTATTTCAATTCCACCTATTTATTAAGAAAATTTAGAGTGTTTTATAGTACTAGATTAGATGACTATGGTTGTGGGAAATGTACAACATCCAAATCTACCTCTAAATGTGTCTCACTTAGTCCCAAATTTTTTTATAATCCCAAAGTTGTGTAACATAGATGTTTGAATGATTTAGATGTATCATATAGAAATTTATCCTTAAGAGGAAAAATGAGGCCTCTACCAAAAATGTACTATATCTTTAAATCTATCGGTTTGTATATCAATTGATGCATACATGTTTTGAATCTTAGACTGTATTCATTTATTATTTCTCTTTGGCGTTCATTTGGTAAAGAAAGCCTATCATATATGACTCAAGGTCACTTAATTTAAATATAATGCATGAGAAATACCTCTTATAACTCATCATATGTGTATAGTGAACCACTAGGGAGTGAATGATGAAACCAATCTAATGATTGACCCTCTAGAGTCATGGGAAATAATTGTAAGAGAGTCAAAATACTAGTGAAATGTTCCATAGCTTTATTATAGGCTTAAAAAATTAAAGTATGGATATCCATGTCCATCAAAATTTGGTAATGATAGTATCTATAAATTTTATGGAAACTTTGTATTGAAAATTTTGCATGGGATGGGATTGCTATGGATGGAATTGGAATCCTCCCATGAGTGATATGATTTAATTTCCAATGTGATATGGTGTACTTGTTATAAAACACACACAACATGCATCAAGGATATTACCTCTTATAAAAGTATATGAACATTATCAATAGGTTCATTTAACTCTAGAGTCTTATTATTAATGTTAGTCATTAGTACACTACATCATAAAATGGCACTAGGTTTGCTCACCATAACCTTTGGAGTGGTGAATTCTTGGACTTGATTAGAGATAAATAAGTTATAACCCTCATATAAGTTAGGATGAGAAATAGGTTCCAATTTAATAGAGGGATGAGGGAGATTCATCAGAATCCCTTATATTATCAATTTTTAAAGATGTATCACATGTTAATGGACTAGAAAATACATTATTATCATGTGAATGTAAATTATGTAAATTATGAACATAATAATGTGTGTGTGTGTGTGTGTGTGTGTGTGTGTGTGTGTGTGTGTGTGTGTGTGTGTGTGTTTGATGCTTTCAACTAGCATATGAGAAATAATTAGTTTGAATTTGAGTAATGAGAATAGTAGTTTCTATTCATTAAATTCAAAATAATCATTATTATTCCATGGTTCATCAAAATTAGAATTTCTTCTACTTGTAGAAGTAAAGGAATAAGAGATGTCATTTATGTGCTCACTAAGAGAGAGTAGTTGAAGAGTTTTAATTTTTACTATTATGTAATATATCATCATGTGTATGTGAAATTCAATGTGTATCTTACTAGCGATTAATGAAATATGTGTATTATTATAATTTTTAATCTTGGAATCAAGGGTATAAGAAGTTTCACTCATATTTTTGTTTGACATATTATGACATGTAGGAGAAGAGTTATAAGTATTTTAATTTTTAACATTTTTCAAATAATCATTATGTTAAGCTTAGAATGTAAAATAAGGTGATAAAATAATTTCATCTGCCTTAGTTTGTGCATTGGTAAAAAGTTTAATATCATTTTTACATGTTTTTTTAAATATAAATAAGAAGGGTGAAAATATACATTGCTTTTTTCTATATTGCTTGAATCATGTGAAAGTAGATTTCATTTATTGCACTTATATCATTTTAATTTGAATAAGTAGGTAGTAAAAGTGGTTGAAAATTTGGGGTCACATTACAACAAATCACTACTAATAAGAGGTACATTTGGCATTGTATTTTTGATTTGATTTTGAGGTGTAGAAAAAGAAAGAGAGAAAAGAGAAGAAGATGCATCTAATCTATCCTCATCAACACTTTCATTGTGATGTTCATAGTAATCAACATATTCATCATTAGAATAATCATCATCATCACCATAATCATCATCATCATTATGAAGGAAATAATTATCATGTACTAATATGAAATCTTGAAAATTTGTTCATTCATTCTTATAATTATTATAAAATGTTATAAAATCATCAACAAGGTGAGGGGAAAGAGAGTTCTTGGATGTCATTTTAAACTTGCCAAAGAAGATAATATAAACAATTAATAATAAACACATAATAGGTATAATTAAATATAACATAATTATATGCAAAAATGGAAAATACTAAGCCCAATATATAAAAAAGAATCAAATTTTGATTTAAAAACTCGAAAGGCTAGTGTTTGGTTGTAGAGGGACCTAGTATGCAGATATCAAGTTTTATGAGGGTTTATTGGAAAAATTTAACTCATATTAAATTAATGAAACCCAATATAGGATTTATTTGGATCAATTATGTTGTGAAAAAATCAAGAAAAAATAGAAGTTTATAAACCATAATTTATTGCACAAAAATGAGTAAAGTAAACCCTAGGCTAAACTAGGGTTTTACATAATATTTGAATTGATTTGTGTTCGCCAAATTTTTTAATTATGTAGGGTTTAGTAGATGTAAATCCTAGGTTATTAAAGTAATTAGTATAGTAATAACTTGAGATAAATACAACAAATAGTTAAACTGATAGGTATTTTCCAAAATTGTAAAGATGGTGAGAAAGTGTATTTATTTGGATTAAAATAGGTGTTTTTATAAGTCAAGAGATTATAATAAGATATAGAATTAGTTAAACATATTTCATTTTAGGAATTTAGTTGAAAACAATATTTAGACAATAACACCCATATGAGGTTAATAACACCAATGGTGCTAGTGTCCTTATACAAAAGAGCCACCTAGAAATTTTAGAGATGCTACAAGAGGGTTTTAGAGACTTGTAGGTAATTATGTACCTTTTTAAAGTTTATTTGTGCCACTATTTTTTTAGATATCTTTCAAAACCTAATTAATAGATATGCACACAAAATAACAACCAAATCAAATGCAAAATAAAGGGAAAAACTAGGTTATGGGATATTAAGATTGCATGGGATATAACCCCTATTTTCCTACCCACTACCTACATTAACCCCAATGATAGGTGTATTAGATCACATGTAGTTCTCCCTTAGTTAATTTTAATAATTGACATGCATGGTATGTGTTGGAAAAAATTAGCCAACATACAAAACTTTGCTTAGATTTGGAGTGAGAAGCTAAGTAGAGTGCTAGTTGAGGAGTGATCTGATGGTATAAGGAGTAGACAAACTTCATGATATTATCACTTGTCACTTGAAATATTTTAAACACTTTAAGCAATATTAAAGTGTGAATTTGGTGGTTTTTAGGAACCAAACCATCATGACACATCATGTAGGAATGAATGGGTCAATTTAGTTGTGAAATTGATAACTATATCTGAGAAGCTAAACAGAGTTGAAGAATTGCATGAAAGTGATATATTTTGTGAAAATGTCATTCCCTATAAATTTGGTGTCTTGATGATTCTTATATATCAAGATGTAAACCTTAAAAAATGTTCTAGTAGTGTGGGATACACCTAGGGATGTCAAGTTAAAGCCTTAGTAAATAGCCATTTGGATTCAAAAATCCTTAACAAGCTTCAAGTTAAACACGAGGCTATAAAGTAGCATGATATCAAAGTCCAATATCAAATATCAATGAAAAATGGGCAATATCATGCAATCAACAAGTCAAGAAAGATCTAAAGTGCATGTTTAATCATGAAATCAAAGATTAATGGCAAGATCTAGGTCAAAAGGTTAGTTGATAATGAATGTGAGGGTGATAAGTGTCTCAATCATGATGAATTCCTTATAGAATTTATAAAGGACATTTTATTAGGTAAAATTATATTTGATAGAGTGAATTCAACTACATGGATGTGAATTTAATGTGGACTCAAAGTCAAAAGTTTAGTAGATCCTAAGAATGAATGTGAGGTTGCCACATGGAATAAGAACATTTAATAATGGGAACTAATAGATGGGTCCATAAATAGAATGAATAATTTCTAAGTGTCATAATCTCAAAAACTGATCACAAATAAATGGCTAACATTGAAGGTCAAATCTAGGAGACTCCTTAGGAGATCGATGGAGAAGATTTGATCCAATTCATAGAGTGCATAAGATGAGGACACATTTCCAAATTTGTAGCAATCATATGTTTTAAATAAATAGTAGTATGGTGAGGGTATGACACATAGAAAAACATGTTAGATTGACATATTTCACCACCCAATCACAAAAATGTGTAAATATGAGATCCAAGTATGATTTAGGTTATTAGACCAAACACTACAAATTCATAAGAACACCATTAAATCCTAGTTCTATGTAAAGGTCTACTCATTTAGGTTATAAATATTGTCTTGGGTTGGAATTATGTTTTGATCATGATCAAGGGACTAGGTAGCCTATAGATCTAAATTGAAATCATGACTATATGAAAACTAATAAAATAACTAGTTTTCATCTATAGTAGACCTATGTTCAAAGTTTGGAGTAAGGGTAGAGTGGTGATAAAGAAAGAAGTTGGCATAGGGGCATCATGATTCTGATAATTTTTTTCTATGGGGATACTAGATGAATGAGTCTAAGTGATTATCTAATAATGTAAATAATAGATCAAGATGAATCACAATGTGATAAGCTCACAAATAAGATGGAGAGTTGGGAGGTTGAGAAAGGTAAGTGGAGCATTCAATGAAATTTTAGAAGTCTTTGTGGACTTTCCCATTTTAATGGATCATGACTCATCATCTTCAAGGAGTTTTTATCTTATAATATGTATTTTAAACCAATGAAAAGACTTGAAAGACATTTGGGATATAATGAATGTTTAATTTGGAGGTAATATTAGTGTTAATTGATCAAAAGGTGGTTAAAACTCCATGAAAGTGGTTGGACCTCATTTATTGATTACTGTTTGATTGATTCTCTGTCTCCTCCCTTATTTTATACCTCCCATTTCTTCCCCATTTGAAAAGGAGACTCTCATTTTACAAGGCTAAACCCTATAAAAAATTTGTATGAACTACCTCTTGAAGCATTAAGACTAATGTTTACATATCTCTTGCCTCTAAATTGTGTTTAACACGCTTATCCATGATGAAATTATGGAGTGTCTTCCATGTCCATTGTCCTTTATTACCTATTTTTAGGTGATTTATAGATATTTATAGGTCTATAATTATGTTATTTATACCATTAATGGATTCTTAGTGTGAATATTAAAATTCTTCTTTGCTTCATTTATTGCGTAGTGAACCTATTTTATGAAATACTTATGCAAATCAACTAGTTTATGAGGTTGTGTGAGCAATAATTATCTTATGATAATTTAGTATTATCTAAAACTTATGTGAGTGTCCATTTAAATTTGGTGCATCACCTTTTTATATCTCTTAATTTCACTATACCCCTTTTCTATCCCTTTTCCAAGCAAGAACATTAGTCTAGGTGATCTACCAAAAATAAATCAACTTTTTCTAGAGTTTAAACCTCACTATAGGATACCCACATCCTACATTTGTTACCATTATGTATCTTAGTTAGATAGAGCCTAAATAACCCTCTCCAAGGGTATAAATTAAGCCTATAATATTTTTTGGCATGCCTAATGGGACCAATTTCAAACAAGTTTGGTGAAGTTTGATATTAGTTTGATCAATTTGCAATGGTTATATGTTTCATATTCCAATATCTATTGACTCCAAAGAACACTCAATATTCTAGTGTAGAGTAGTAGCTATCTTTCATGCCAAATGTGACTACAAGATTAGTTTCTAAAGGTATTCCTTTTGAATTTGTTGAATTACCTTTAAACTCAGTAAAAAGGTTAAGGTTTGCAAATACTCATCCATATAAAGTAAATTTTCCTCCTAAACTAATTTCAAAATCTACCTCTATAAGAAGATCTTTGTTAGGCCCTTTCATTACCATGGAAACACTAGAGATTTCCCTTTTTTGGATTTTGATGGTTAAAGTCCTTTGGAACTGAACCACTATGACCCTATCCCATTAGTTTCTCTTAAAAGTGTGCCTTATTTCATAAGGGACAATTATACAACCCCTTATGAGCACCTCAAATCCATAACCAACTTCTATAACATTCATGACATAAATGAAGAAAAATTGGCCATCAAATTATTAACCATCTCTTTTAAAGGTAAAGCCTTAGACTGGTATAGAAACCTCACTACTAACTCCATCACATCATGGGATCAGTTAGGTGATGCCTTGTGTAAAATTTTTGAAGACAAAATTGACCACTTGCCACTTGGAAAATAGTTAACCACAATGAAGATGGGCCCTCATGAGGTTATGCAGGATTTCAACACAAGATTTAAAGACATGGGATAGAATTCTAATATCTATCAAGCCTACCCAAAACTTTGATTTATTTTACTATTTTAAAGCCCTCAATAGTGATATTGTAGTAATAATCCACTCTATGGGAGGAAATACACTACCAAATGCTTATGAGGTGGTAATCAAAGTAGAGAATAATCTATTACAAGTTGTAAAGCTTAAACCTAAGCCACCAATTCCTTTCTTACCTAATATTCAACCACATCCTATTTTTATTCATCCCCTTTTATCATTCTATCTATGCCAACACTTGCTACCATACCTACACCAAAGCAAAAAAAGGCTTCAACTAGTCAATCTAGTGACTCCCAAGAAAATAAGAATTTCCAAGAGCTTAAGATAATGTTTCAATCCCTTGGAAATGTGTTGGTGAATGTTAAAAGGTAGTAAGCTCAATTAAATAGACCTTATCAAGCTCCATATCAACCTTATCAACAATCTTATCAACCCAGTAGGCCACCATACAAAGGAAATTTCCAAGGACAAGGCTAGGGATAAGGCCAAGAACAGGGGTGGTCTAGCTATAAAAAATAAAAATAATAATCTAAATGCTAAAATCACCTCTAATACTTTAGTCCCTACTTAGAATAATATTTCCTAATAAAGTGAGGGTAATGTGCCTTAGAATCAGTCTTTTGGTCAATCCATTGTCCTAAACACTAAGTTCAATTAGGATTTCAATGACCAATGGAATCAAGGTGCTAGCTATGGATTTAATTAAGATTTTATGGCTCAAACATAGAGATACATATGATGACAAAATTGGAATAGCCTCAACAAGGCCAAGGATATAATGAAAGACTAAACCAGTTGGATGATATAATGGTTCATTATGAGAAAAAAGAATGTTATGCACTCAATCGGGAGGCTATTTCTATCCAAACATAAATTGTAGTGGCAAATAATACAAGCTTCAAGATAAGTAACATGGATGGTAACCAAGAAGTAGTTAAAGAGGCTCCTACTACTACCCCATTACTATCAAAACCAAGTGAACCTACTTTTACTCCAAAGGTTCCAACAACTCTAAAGAATTAGAACCAAGGAATTGCCTTTATAACCCAAAAATCACAAGTTAAAACTATGGTATGGCTCCTAAATCATAACCAAAGGTTAGTAGTTTGCCCATCAATATTATGGAACACATGAAGAAGTCTATTGTGAGTGTGTTAATGTGAGATGTGATTTCCAAATGTCTAAATAGGTGGATATCCTTCAAGAAGGTTTGTCAAAGATCAATGTTTCTAAGAAGCCACTAAGCAAAAAAATGTGGTTCTCACCAATGAAACCAAAGGACTTTATGAAGGGAAAAAAAATAAAGTGATCAAACCTCCTCCCTTCTACATTTATGTGATCATTGGTGATTCCTTAGTATATAAATTTTTGGTGGATAGTGGAGCAAGTACCATGGTAATTCCAAAGTTAATAGTAGACTGATTTGGTTTGAAATATGAACCTCAATCTAAGGGAATTTTGTAGTTTGATGGATCTTCCACCAAACCATCTGGTTTATTAGAGGTCTTAACTTGACCCTGCATGCTTATCCTAGTGTTTCATTGACTTAATATGTGTGGGTTCTAGATACACCTCCACATTTTGTTTTTTATTTATCCAATGACATAATAACAAAAATTAGGAGTTATTTAGTAGTATATTGGTCATACATGGATTTTAGGATAAGGTATGAGACCAAGGTGTCCATCAAAGATGACCCTATTGTACAATTACACATTGAGCCTTGTGAGCTAGATGGTTTAAACATTAATGGTACCATTATAAATGAGGATGAACACCTAGTTAGTCAAGAGCTAAAAGCTCATCTTGAGGAGATCCCTGATATGTTCTTGGATGAGATATGGAGTGAAAACTAGCTATTTGAATCCTTGAATGGTTTTAAGGAAAGATACATGGGAGTATACTAGTATAAATAAAATCAGTCCATGCCATTCCTCACTAGGCCTCAAGAAGATACTAGTGGCATATAGAAATTATTCTTTGATGGATCAAGGAGAAAACATGGGGTAGATGTAGGTGCAATACTAGTATCTCCCACACTTCTCTTCTTATAGGTTCTAATTCAGTTGATCTTGTAATGAAACTAAGTATGAGGGCCTTATCCATGGCCTTTAGTGGGCTAGTAGGAGGGGAATCAATAAATTACAACTATATGGGGATAGTGAGATGATAGTGCATTAGGTTAGAGGCCAAAACATCACAAATAATCCCTTAATGAAATATTAAAAGCATATAGTGTGGGATATACTTAATTATTTTGAGGCCTTCAACATCTAAGTAGTGTCAAGGAACCAAAATCAGCATGTTGATAGGTTGGAAATCATGAGAGCTTAGTTTGATATCCCAAATGAGTTGAGGAGTTCCAAAGTGCAGACACATGTTAAAGTGGTGGTAAGACCATCAATGCTAGATAATGAGGCTCATTGGCAAGTCTTTGATAGTGACAAGCAGATTGTTTATTTCTTACAATAAGAAGTAGAGTTTTCCTTAATAAACCAAGGTAGGTTTCAACATTAGTATGAGGATTAAATTGTTAAATTGAAATATAAAAAAATTCCTAAGAGGTTGGTCACCCTTGAATGTTTTTTCCACGAGGGAGACCATATGAGGAAAGATAAGGCATTAATGTCAACTGATGAGGAGAATTATGAAAGAGTTGTTATCCTTAAAGGCAAAATCCTCAAGCTTGGAAAGGTAATCACTAAGGATTAAACTCATGGGTTCATTGAGATTTGTAAATAATATTCAAACATATTTGCTTGGGAATACAGTGATTTAAGAGGTTTTAATCCCAAGTTAACCCAACACACTATAGAAATAAAGGCTAACACTAGGCTTGTAGGTAGAGGCAAAGGCCTATCAACCCTAAAATTGAAGTTATTATGAGGAAATAATTGACCAAATTGATTGAATCCAATATCATCTTTCACATCAAGCACTCCTCATGGGTAGTTAAATTGGTACCTATGAGGAAGAAGAATGGGGAGATCTAGTTATGTGTTGAATTTAATGATCTGACCAAGGTCTCTTTGAAAGATCGTTACCCCTTACCATCTATTTAATAACCCCTTCAAATGGCTTCTAGTTCAAAATGCTTCTCTTTTTTGATGGGTACTTGATACATAACTAGGTGATAATAAGAGAAGAACATCAATACAAGACTACATTCACCACAAAGTAGGGCACATATGCATATCATAATATGCCTTTTGGGTTATAAGAGGGTGGGTCTACTATTCAAAGAGCCATGTATATGGATTTTTAAGGATTGTTAAATCATATGGTGCTTATTTATTTGGATGACATAACAATTTTCTCTAAAAAGGATAGTGAGCACTTGGACCACCTAAGAGTGATATTTGAGAGATATAGAAAGTATGATATCTCATTAGATCCCAAGAAATGTGTGTTTGAAGTCCATAAAGGCAAATTTTGGGTTACATTGTCTCAAAATAATGATTAGTTATTGACCCTAATAGAATAAGTGTCATTTTGGCATTATCATTACCTAAGCATAAGAAGGGAATCCATAGTTTCCTTGGGAAAATAAAATTTGTGAGAAGGTTTATACATGTTTTAACAAAATTGGTTAAACCTATCATTGCCATGTTAAAGAAAAACCAAGAGTTCACTTGGTCAAATGAAGGTAAAGTAACATTTGAGGCTATTAAGCAAGACATTACCTAGGCACCTACACTCATGAATCTTGATTTCTCAAGAGATTTCATATTGTATGCCTTTGCCAATATTGATAATATATCAGCTATGTTGATGCTGAAGAATGGTGAAGGACTTGAGTAACTAGTTACTTTTTTTAGTCAAGGGTTTGAAGGATATGAGGTAAGGTACCATTTTTTATAAAATAAAGTCCTTATAGTGGTAAGGAGCCTTAAAATTTTTAGAATAATGCTCTCCAATAGCAAGATTTATCTTATGGTGTCTCATCATAGAGTGAAGGGCTTCTTTCTAAACAAAGACTTGAATGAGAATAGGGTTGGCTAAATTACCAAGGTCAAGGAGTATGATGTGGATATCAAGGTCATTAAGATAGTGAGAGGTAAAGGATTATGTAAGCATATGGTTGATGAACTTAAGGAAGATAGAGGTTATCTTGGTAAAACAAGATAACTCACAAACAGATGCACCTCCACCTCATAATAGCTAGCAGTAGGATATGACACATTTATTTAAAATAGGTGAATGCCCATAAAGTATGGATAAGGAAAAGATAAGGTATTTTAGGTTTTAATCCATACCTTATTCATTGTTTGATGGAGTTATATAATAATAGACCTCAATAGAGCACTCCTTAGGTTCATAGATGATGACCAGGTGACATGGCTCTTAGAGTAATTCCATGATGGGGCTATAAGAGGTCACTTTTCTCCAAAGACTAAAACAAAAAGAGTGATGGTAAATAGTTATTACTATCCCAACCTCTTTAAGGATGCCTATGCATGGGTCATATACTTTTGAAAATGTGCTTTATTTATAGGTAAGCAAAGGCTGGGAGCCCTTCCTCTCAATTCAATCTAGGTGGAACGACCCATCATGTAGTGGGGTTTAGACTTCATAAGAATGATCAATCCACCTTATAGTGGAGGACATAAATGGGTGCTCATTAATACTGACTACTTCACTAGGTGGGTGGAAGCAATTACCTTTAAATAAGCCAATGAACCAATAGTGTTAGACTCCTATGATAGCATAGTGAGTAGGTTTGGTGTAGTAGCAAAAATAATTTTAGACAATGCCTTAGCATTTGTTGGCATGAAGATAAGCGAGTGGGCACTTTAGTTGGGCATCTACCTCAATACATCCAAAAATTATTACCCCCAAGACAATGGAACGGTAGAGTCCATAAATAAAAAACTGGTAAGGATCATCAAGAATGAAGGAGAATCAGTGAGATTGGAACATAAAGTTGAGGATAGCCTTGAAGGATGATAGAGTGACTCCTAAAGTTACCATTGATAAATCACCATTTGTCCTTATATATAAGAGGGAATCCAAACTACCCATCTCTCTTAAATTTCTTGACTTGGAGTTAGCCCATCATCTTGAGTTAATGGAGAGTGAATTTATGAGCGTGATGATGGAAGAGCTCATGGATCTTGAAGAAACCAAGGACCTTGCAATGAAGACATTAGAGTCACATCAAAATCAAGTCAAGAAAGACTTTGACAAGAGAGCCATGGAAAGGGACTTTAAAGAAGGGGATAAATTTCTCAAATTGGATTCAAATAAGGCCAAGCCAAACAGTTACACCAAGTTTGACAGCTTATGGAGTGGTCCTTATTTGACCCATAGATGCAAATAATGTAATGTTTTTAAGTTTGCCCAATTGGATGGAGAGGTATTACCCATCCTAATCAATGGTATTCATTTCAAGCCTTGTTATATATAAATTTTTCACCCATTGTATATATTAGAGTATATTTTTATGTTTTCTTCTATGTAGCTTATGCACATCTTTTCAGTTGTGTGTTTCACTTTTCCCAAAGTGGTTTGGGCATAATTTTATTTTGTTTTTTTCATCCTCATTACTTTAAGAGGGATTTTCAAAAATGGGAAACCTTCTATCAATTTCATATCATTTGGGAGAAAATAATTGTGACACCATATACCTAATGGTATTGCATAGAAGGCATGTAATCCCAAGAGGTCACTAGAAATGTTGGCCAAAATTAGCCCACATACAAAAAATTTCCTATATCTGGAGTGATAAGTTGAGTAGAGTGTTAGTTAAGGAGTGATAAGGTGCTATAAGGAGTAGAAATAATTCATGATCCTATCACTTGTCACTTATAAGATTTTGAAACACATTAAGCAAGCTTAAAGTGTGAATTTTGAGATTTTGAGGAACCTGATTATCATGACACATTATGCAAGAATGAAAATGTTAGTTTGGTTGTGAAATTGATCATTATATTTGGGAATCTAAATAGAGTTAAAGAATTACATTAATGTGATATATTTTGTGCCAATGTCATCCCCTACAAATTGGGTGTCTTGATGAGTTTTTTATCTCAAGATGGAAACCTTCAAAATGATCTTATAGTGTAGGACACACCTAGGGATGTCAAGTTAAATCCATAACAAATAGATATTTGGATTCAAAAATCCTTAATGATCTTCAATTTAAACATAGGGATGCCAAATGGCATGATTGTGGATGCTAATAGCAAATATCAATGGCACATGGGTGATCTCATGAAGTCAACAGCTCAAGAAATATCTATGGTACATGTTTAATCATGAAATCAAAGATAAATAAAAATCTTGAGGTCAAAGGGTCAATGGATCTTGAAAATGAATGTGAGGGTAACAAGTGTCTCAATCATGGTGAACTCTTGAGTAAATTAATAGATCACATTTGATGAGGAAAAAGTAGATTCAATGGATCACATTTGACTACATGGATGTGGATCGATAGTGCACTCAAATTCAAAAGGTCAATGGATCCTGAGAATGAATGCAATGTCACCATTTGTCATAAGTAAATTCAATCATAATAACTAGCATTTGGGTCCATAGAGAACATGCATGATTGCTAAGTGTCATAATCTTAAATATAGATCATAGATTGATGGCTAACATTAAAGTTCAAAGCTAGGAAACTACCAAAGAGATCAATGTAACAAATGTTATCTAGTTCCAAGAGTGTATAAGATAAGGACACATGTATAAATTTATAGTGGTCATATGTTTCAAATAAATAGTATCATGGTGAGGGGATGCTAGATAGGCATTCATGTCAGATCGATAGATTTTACCACCCAAGCATGAAAACATATAAATGTGAGATCTAAGTATGATTTGGGCTATCCAAGAAAACACTAAAAATTTATAAAGATGCCATTAAATTCTATTTCTATGTAAAGGTCTACTCAGTCAGGTTATAAAGACTATCTTGGTTTGAATTATGTTTTAATCATGATCAAGAGACTATGTAGCTTACAGATCTACATTGAAATCATGACTATATGAAAACCAATAAAGGAATTAGTTTTCATCTATAGTGGACCTATGCTAAGAGTTTTTAGTAAGGGTAGAGTGGTGATAGAGAAAGAAGTTGGTGTTGGGGCATGATGATTATGACAATTATGTTTTGAAGTGACACCAAATGAATGAGTCCAAGTGATTATCTGATAATATAAAAAATAGTTTAAGATGAATCACAATGTGATAAGATCATAAAGAAGATGGAAATTTGGGAGTTTGTGAAAGGAAAGTAGAGCATTCAATTAAATTTTGGAAGTCTTTGGAGACTTTCCCATTTTAATGGATCATGACTCATCATATTCAAGGAGTTATTGTCTTCTAGTATGTCTTCTAAACCAATGAGAAAGCTTGAAAGACCATTAAGATATGTTGAATGGTTAATTGGGAGGTAGGATTAGTGATAATCTATCAAAAAGCGGTTGTAAATCATATAAGTGGTTGAACCTTATTTATTGATTAATGTTTGATCACTTCTCTCTCTCTCCTCCCTTCTAATATATCTCCCATTTCTTCCCCATTTGAAAAGGAGATTCTCATTTGACAAGGCTAAACCCTGTCAAAATTTTGTAAGAACTACCTCTTGAATAAATAAGACTAATTTTTACCTATCTCTTTCCTCTAAATTGTGTTTAACAAGATTATGCATGATGGCATTATGAAGGAGTGTCTTCCATGTCCATTTTCCTTATTTCTTACATACTTTTAGGTTCTTTAAATATGTTTTTAGGTCTATACTTGTTTTATTTTTGACATTAATGGATGCTTGGTGTGAATATTCTAATTCCTCATTACTTCACTCATTACTTAGTGAGCCTATTTTATGAAATAATTATGTAGATTAGCTAGTTTGTGAGGTGATGTGAGAAATAATTATCTTATGTTGAATTAGTGTTTGTTCAGGCTTACGTGAATTTCCTTTTAAATTTGTTTCATCACCTTTTTAGCTCTCTTATTTTCCCTAAACCCCTTTTTATCCCTTTTCTATTCAAAAACATTATTCTAAGTGATCTACCAAAAGGAAGTTGGCCTTCTCCAAAGGTTCAACCTCACTATAGAATACCCATAGCCTGAGGTTGTTCCCATTATGTATCTTAGTTGGAGAGATATTGAATAATCCTCTATAAGATTTCAAATTAAGCCTATAATAGTATACTATAATTAATTTTGATTAGGCCCTTCTTTGATCAAGCATGCAAGTCTAGGTGTGATAGCTGAGTAATATATAGTATGTTGAGGTGTACTATTGATTGATTTTATGTAATTATGTTCCAACATAGTAAGTTCTATATGCAAAATTAATTATGAGGATCTTTATATAGAAGGAAATTTGATTTGAATGTAAGACCCTTGTTCATTTTTCAATAAGATGCAAAAGAGGAATAAAAATATAAAAGAAGGCTCAAGGGAGGGTTAAGACCCAAAAGACATAATAAAATGATCATTGGACACTAACAACAAAATTGGACACTAGCACCAATGGTGTTACATTTTTTATAAGGGTGCTAGTTCCCTAAGGTCCCAAAATAGAATAAGGATCAGGTAGAATATGTTAGGGGCACCTGCGACTAGGAGGAATGACTTAGGACCATTAGGGTTGTAACAAATAGGGAAAATAAGACATAAAAAATACC
Source organism: Torreya grandis (assembly GCA_037957365.1). Lineage (NCBI taxonomy): Eukaryota > Viridiplantae > Streptophyta > Pinopsida > Cupressales > Taxaceae > Torreya > Torreya grandis. The sequence goes on from JARHVA010003982.1 coordinate 586,400, forward strand.
AACAGACCCAAAATGACCATGAAAGAGCTAAATTCATTAGTAATACCTTCTTTTGAAAGAGTAACAAAAGATAGAGTACTTATGGTTGCTTGACCAAATTAGGGTGTGTACAGAAAGTAAGGCATTTTCAAAGTTTCAAAAGATCATAAATTTCATTGAAATATCCTCCATAACCTATTTCATCTTAAAAAAAGGATTAAAAATCATAAAAACTCTTGTTTTCATTGCATTCTTGTCCTTTATGGCATTCATTTATCCCAAAGTGAGGAAATTGCACATGATGAGCTTTAAACTACTTCTCCACCTTTAAGCATGACCATGGAGTTTTCATGGATCTAGGGATGTTTTTATAGTTTTGATGAATATTTAGGATCATACCATCAATATTAAGGTTCAATAATGATTTCAAGTCTCCTCAAGGACAAAATCTTCAAATCATGGAGTTACAATCCTTTTTGTAGGATTTCCTAGAGGACAATGGGGGAGACACCTTTATTTTGAAGTGTATATTATATTATAATCTTCTATAGGTTCTTTAATGAGGATAATATTCACTCATGGATGAAATAATAAGTTTCAAGAAGGAATCACATTAATACAATCCAAGAACAATGAGGGCAAGTCTATGAGGTTGTAGGTTTTGTCTTAAACAGACATGGTTACAAGGGTTTATAAATATTATGAATGGAAATAGGATCTAAAAACCTTATTTAAATATCTCTAAATTTTATTAAAAACTTCTTGGTACCTTAACATGCATAACTAGGCATAAAATCTTCCAAGCATGAAGGTTTCCATGGACTTATATGATTTTACATGTTGTTTTTGATAGTTGTAGAGTTGTATGGTGGTTTTTAAGATTAAAATGATTCATTAGGATCCCAAATAGGTCCTCAAGAAAGGGAAATAGGTTATAATTCTTTCAAAATAAATAAAAACCAATTCAACTTATTATTTTTAAGCATCTACAAGTAGTCTTAAGAGATGTGCCATATTGGCTCATAAGTTTCATTGATTAGTGTGATCATTAGTGAGCATAGAGAAGGTATTTAAGGTTCATCTCTAAGTGTTTAGAGGAAACAATAGTCAAGTAGAGATATAAAAAATCAATAAAAATCCTATAAAATTTCTACATGCAACTCAAAGAAGACACAATTCATGGTTTGAATTAATTTATCCTATTGTATGGAAAATAGTGGATCATAGAGGATGTTGGGAGGCCTATTAGACACCATTCCAAATATTCAATCTTGATTGAGAGACTTCAAATCACATGGATCCATTAAAATAAGATAGACTACTCTAAAACCCTATTAAACCCTATAAGCTTGATAATTCACATTTTAGCATTTAAAAATGTGGTCAATTGAAGTAGATGGTGGATGAAGTTCTAAGAGTAATGTTAATATCCTATGGATCATTATCCACATTTTAGTATTTTAAAGTGGTTAGCATTTAGTCATAGATTTACTTGATGAGGTTCAACAAGTATGCTTTAACCTTTTATTTTCTTGGGGCCCCTTTTGTATTTTTAGTTAAGTCTTAACTACATTCCATGACTGCCATGTGGTATCTCAATGCTCATTCATCATAATAATTTTTTGGTTTACCCAGGAGTAGTGACAACATTCCATATGGAAACATAGTTCTCATCCAAGGCTATTCTATTTTTTAGAGCTTAAATCAATGCCATTATTTGATAATATAATAGATGGGGCCCAAAATATAGTTAAAAAGAGGAATGTGGAAGTTACACATGGAACCCCCATGCTCATTTTTTCAAAAGAATGCTTGGCTTCTCTAGGATTAGTTTCATCTTTCCATGTGGCATCATAATGTTCCTTAGGAGAAAAGGTTCTTTTGTTAGGACTTGGGATCACACCATTAGGTAATGGGATAATAAATGAGGTACACAAAATAGTTAAAATAAAGGAAGCAAACCATCCATGCATCATCCCAATGCTCCTTGAGAATAATCTTTGCCTATTAGACCTTTGAGTAATGCCATTAGATGAGAAAAATAGGTCCTCATTTCCTAATAAGCTTACTAGAGGTAGTTCCAAAGGTAGACACATATCCCCACCACATTTTTTCTAAGCATCATGAGCATCATAAAGCATTATAGTTGCACCATATCTAGGATTTTGAAAGAATAACTATACTCATGAGTTGAGTCTCCCTAGTCACCTCATTATGGGTGCAAGTGCCTAGTTCTATGTGTCTTTCTCTCAAAAGGCCACTACACCTATATAATCAGGGATATTTTATTTCGTAAATTGGGTTTGATTTTAAATAATTGTTGGTGCTAGAGAAGCCATTGTAATAGTCTAATTTAGTTCTAAAATAGAAGTAAATAGTAGTTAGTATGTCTTTCATTCTAAGATATTAGTTGATACCCCTCACTAGAAAGGATTGTACTATATACTGTGCCATTGGCCTTTTTGTATGGTGTTTTTCTACCCAACAACGAATAGGACATGATGTTCTATGTCAAGTTGAGTGAAGATTTATATCTATTTTTTATTTCCATTTCTTTGATTATGTAGTATTGATTTTGGTTTATGTTATGGACTTTAATCCATCCATATACTCCTTTAATATTCTGTGACATTCAAATATTCAAGCTATTTTATGAAAATTATAGGTCAATACTTTAAAGATATCAGGGCATCACCTTAGTTAGTTCATTCCAATTTTATTTTGCATTTCTTTCTTATCTCTTTTTATCCCCAAATTGATTTTAAAAGCTAAATTATAAAACCCTAATGTTGTTTTATAGACCACATTTGAGTCCCACATTTATGAATCTTCCCATAGAAGGTAGTTTGTTAAGAGTGAGAGTTTTAATCATCAATAGTTTATTCTTTTTTGGCATGCGTGGTGGGACCCAAACTACTAGACTGGTCAAATAGAAGTAAAATTTTATGATCCATAAACCCATTATGAGATCACAAAAAACAAATAATCTAGGCTTTTTATCACCACCTTTGGTATCTCCAACTTGCCAAAGCACCACAAGATCTAGCATGATAAAACAAACAAAACAAATGGCAATCATAGGTCCACTAAAAAGCTTTATCACATGGAATAATGGTAGCCCACTCATCCCTCTATTGCATCTAGATACATGGTATCCTATGCCCACTAACACCTTAAAATTGATCCCTAAATTCTTAGGGTAAGACTTGAAAAACATAGTGGAACATCTCCAAGATATTGTGAATGTGTGCACTATGCACTATATTACATAACAAAACATGGCCTTGAGGCTATTAGCCACATATTTTAAAGGGTAATCTCTTTATTAGTACTGATCCTTACCACCCAACTCAATCACCACCTAGGATGAATTGAGCAACAAATTATTTAAACAATTTAATGAGAAGGTAGACCGATCATCTCTCCTATAATATCTTATAACTATTAAAAGAGCCCTATAAGAGGTGATTATTGATTTGAACACTATGTTGTATAAGACATGGTAAAGGATCCTAATTTTGGTGTGACCACTTGAAGGTATGGTTATTGTCTTCTACCTCAAGGCCTTTAACTCAGACATATCCATCATCATCCAGTTTCTTGGGGGCTAGATGTTTCTAGA
>JARHVA010003982.1:595000-612500 GCA_037957365.1 Torreya grandis
ATTCAATCCAATCAGAGGCCTTAGAGAAGAGATGAAATATCTAGTCATTTTCAAAAAGGTCCTAAGATATCTACCATCAAGGTATGATTTTAAAATATATATAATATAAGAAGCAAGAGATATGGATAAACTCACTATTGATGAGTTACATGGAACATTCACAGCCTATGAAATGATAATGGGAGACATAGATATCTTCAAGAGAGAAGCTTCATTTAGAGTATCCAAACTAGTAAAGGTAGAAGCACCTACATCTAGATTTGAGGAGACTAATGAAGAAGAAGCTAACTTTTTCAAAAGATTAAGAAGAGGTTCTGGAAAGTATAAAGGTAAGTTACCCTTTAAATTATTTAACTATGGTAAATAATGACATTTTGCTACTAAATACCCTTATAACAAGAAGGATAACTCTGAGAAAGAAGAGGATAGTAAAAAGGTGAAACCTCACTATTCTAAGAAGAAGAAATTCTTTAAAAATAACAAAGGCTTATACACAAAAGAAGATAGTGATTCATTGGATGATAGTGATAGTTCTAATGATGATCATGACTATGATTTTGGGGATGATGAAAAGGAAGTCTTATTCATGACATTGGGATCACATTCTATGGATCAAGAAGAATTTGAAGACTCAGATGAAGAACAAGAAGGAGAAGTGGATCTAGAGTGTGAACTCATTTGTGCTCTAGAAGAAATTGATAAGATAAGAAAAGAGAACTCAAAATAGAAAAATGTTGGACAAAAGGAGATTGAAAAAGTGTCTAAAAGTCTTAAAAAATCTTATTATATGGTGGTTATCCTAAAGATGCAATTTGAAGAGGCTAAAAGAATAGAAGATGTAGTCAAACTTGAACTACAATCTAAATATAATGAGTGCATGAAGTTAGAAGCAGAGATAGTGGCTTTGAAAAAAGAGCTTGAGAAAGCTAAAGATAAAATAGACAAAGGTCTAAAGTTGAAAGGAGGATAAGACATTCTTGATGATTTGATAAACTCTTAAAAGCCTTCAAAAGAGAGATCTAGTCTTGGTTATGAAAAAGGAAAAAGTTCCATAACTAGTACATGTGTAACCTATATGACAAATTTAAAGCAAAATGAGAATTAAGAGTAAGTAAATATAATGTTTTCAAGGATACAAAGAAAGAGACAAGTATATTTTATGTGAATAAAGCTAAGCTTGAAGAAAAGAAAAAGACAAAGGTAGCTGATGTAGATGGATACACAAAGTGAGAGACTTGAAGAAGGCAAAGTTTAGAAGAGCTCCTCATACTACATAAAGAAATGTTATGACTAGGTATTCCTCAAATTTATATGGTTATTTTTATACCTATCATCAGTTTGGTCATAGGGCTATTGATTTTAGAGTTATACCTAAAAGGAGAATACATTTTTTTAGTAAAAATTCATTTGTACCCTTTTTAGATACATATGTAATATGCTATAATTATAATAATTTTTTTCACATTGATAAACAATGTAAAACAAAATTTGTAAGACCAAAAACATAAATTAAGAAGAAAGGCATGCCTCTTAGTGTGAAAAAAGGTTCACAATTATCTGAAAAGGAGAAAAAGATGACAAATAAGAAACCCAAGGATGTGTGGAAAGTAAAAGATCAATCTATGATTTATCAAACTACACTCCATGCCAAGGAGTAGAATTTGTGGATAATAGATAATGGTTTCTCAAAGCACATGAGTGGTGATAAGATCAAGTTCATCAAATTGAGAAAATGTAAGGAAGAATCTATTAATTGGGAGACAAAATTATATTAAAAATTTGAGGTAAAATAACCTTGAACATATATGGAAAATTGCCTACACATGATGTCCTTTATGTTAAAGGATTGAAATATAATCTACTAAGTGTCAGCTAAATGTATGGCAATGGATATAAAGTAAAATTTAATGTAGAAGGTTATAAGTTAAGGAGATCTGGAAGAGTAGTTACTAAAGGGAAAATAACTTAAAGCAATATCTATAATCTTGTTGAAGTGAATGGTAATAGCTACTTGATAGGAAATATTGATGAGATGTGGTTATGGCATAGTATAATGGGCCATGTCAATTTTGAAAAACTATTAAAGGTGAGCTCAAATAAGTGTGTTAGACACATGCCTAAGATAAACAAACTTCTAGACACTAAATGCAATGAATGCCAACAAGGCAAGCAAAGAAGGGTCAAATTTCAAACATAATATTATGTAATTAAAGGGCCTCAAGAATTATTTCATACTGATCTTTGTGGTCCTACTAAGACAAGAAGATCTAAAGGAAAAAGATAATTCATTCTATTTTTAGATGACTACTCAAGAATGGCATGGGTAACCTTTTTGAAAGATAAGTCTTAGGCATTTGAAAGATTCAAGATATTTAGGGCCATGGTGGAGAATGAGATTGGATGAAAAATAAAATGCTTAATATTTGATAAAGGTGGTTAATTCACCTCAAATGAGTTTATAGATTAATATGAGAAGCATAGAATCAAAAGACATTACTTTGCAGTAAGGACTCCAAAATAGAATGGAGTTGTTGAAATAAAGAACAAGATAGTCAAGGATATGGCTAGAACAATGCTAAAAGAGGCCAAGTTACCTAATGGATACTAGAGAGAAGTAGTCCAAATAGTAGTATATATCTTAGATAGAGTTCAACTAAGGGTAAATAGTGATAAAATCCATATGAACTATGGTATGGAAAGCCTACCTCTATTAAGTATTTTAGAGTATTTGGTAGAAAATGCTACATCAAGATAAAGGAGGATAAATTAGGAAGCTTTGAATCAATATGTGATGAAGGAATATTTCTTGGTTATTCTACCCAAATCAAAGCCTAATATGTTATAACAAAAATCTACACAAGATTGTAGAGAGCATCAATGTCAAGGTTGAAGAAGGCTTGAAACATGTTAAATCTAATAGAGAAATATGCATCAAAGAAGAAATAAATAATAAAGAGTATGATAAAGGAAATTAAAAGGAACCTAAAATATTTTTTCAAAAGGATCACCATATAAAATAGATCATTGGCAATAAAAATGAAGGAGTTCAGACAAGGATAAAAATTTCACAAAACAAGGAATAAGTAAGTTTTGATATAATGTTTGAAATTGAGCCTAAGAGATATGTTGAATCTAAAAAAGATGAGAATTGGCTAAAATCCATGGATGAATAACTGAGCCAAATTGAAAAGAACAAAAGTTGGGAGTTATTTCCAAGACCTTCAAACAATAATGTAATATGTACAAAATGGGTCTTTATAAACAAGCTCAATGAGGATGGAACTATGATAAAAAATAAGGCAAGATTGGTATGTAAAGGATATGCATAAGTTAAGGGCATATATTTTGAGGAAAAATTTACTCCAATTTCTAGATTGGAATCCATAATAATGTTTCTAGCATTCATTTTTTATAAGAAGTTCAAATTTTATCAAATGGATATTAAGTCTACTTTCTTGAATGGGAACCTAGAAGAGGAAGTTTACATAGAAAAACCTAAAGGTTTTAACCTATCAGAGGAAGAATATTATGTGTGTAGACTGAAGAAAGATATGTATGTTCTAAAATAGGCACCTAGAGCATGGTATTCAAGATTAGACTAGTACCTACAACAACAAGGATTCAATAAAAGACGTGTAGACAATAATTAGTACTTGAAATTAGAAGGTGACCATATGTTATTTATTGTTGAATATGTAGATGACATCATATTTTGTGGTAGAAATAGAAAAAATTTCAAATAATTTTCTAAATAAATTCAAAGTGAGTTTGAGATGTCTATGATTGGAAAACTTTATTTCTTACTTAGTTTACAAATAACACAAACTGATGAAGGGATATTTATATCCCAATCCAAGTATGAAAAGGAAAATCTCAAAAAGTTTGGAATGGAAGGTTTCAAATAGGTTAGTACTCCCATGATAACTATATGTTACTTTATTAAAGAGGATGAGTCACTTGATGCAAATTAGACTATGTACATATTAGTGATAGGTAGCTTGTTAGACCTAATTTCATCAAGACCATATATCATGTAATTAGTATGCATGGTTAAAATATTTTAATATGATCCTAAAGAGTCACTTGTCAATGAAGTGAAAAGAATATTTAGATATATCAAGAGCACAATTAATTATGGCTTATCATATCCTACAAGTGAAGATATCACTTTGATAGCATATATAGATGTTGATTGGGTAGGAAGTGTGGATGATAGAATAAACACTAGTTATGGTGAATTTTTGCTTAGAAACAAACTTGTTTCATAGATGAGCTAAAATCAAGAGTCAGTTACTCTTTCTATAATATAAGCAGAGTATGTGGTAGCAGTGGCATGTTGCACTCAAGTCTTGTGGATGAAATAAACACTCAAAGACATCAAGGTAGAGTACACATCACCTCTCTCTATTTTTTTTATAATTAAAGTGTTATTAATATATTAAAGAATCTAGTGATGTATTTTATAACCAAGAACATATCAATCAATTTTCACTTCTTAAGAGAAAAGGTTATTGATCAAGAGGTCACAATGGATTATGTGCCAACTCAAGATCAAATTGTAGACATATTCATCAAACCTCGTCCCAAGGAACAATTTTAGTATCTAAGAGAGAAGTTTGGAGTGGTGGCTCCTACATCACATCACTATATCTTAGTAATATGGTATGAGTCTAAGGGGAGTCTCATAGAATCTTTGTTAATCCCTGGAAGAAGAGAGAAAAGGAAATGTAGGTATGCAGAATTTTTCCAATTTCTAATGAGTTGATGGTTGAAAATTATTGTAAAAACTCCTTTATTTGATAAAGGGGGATAAAAATTTGGATAAAATGTGAGATAGAGTCCCTTTACCATTGATGTCAAAGGTGGATAAAAATTGAAAATGCTATCTATGGGAGAAAAAGTGCAAATTCTCTCTGTAAAAGTTTATAAGAGCAGAGCATGTGTCTAAGTTGAGTTTAGGAAAATGTCCTATTGTCTAAGGGGGAGTAATTTTGGCATGAACATATTTATTTCATGCTCATTAAAATCTAATTCAAGTAATGCTAGAGAAGGATCAGTGTATTATAAGATAAGAGCATTTAGTTTTCCATCAATTATAAATGGGGATATTATTGGCAATATGATTATCATTGATGTCAAAAGGGAGACTAATGGCATTATGGATGTCATTAATGTTCATATATGAATACGGTGATTTGAGGATGTGTAAGGGATTCGATTAGAGGTTAATTATGAATTGAGTGTTTTTGTGTATGAGTGGAATTTATATATTTCTTTATTTTGTTCATCTAGACATTTTGGGTCTATGGTAGGAAATACTGAATAGATAGTTTACTGATGTCACCATTACCACATGTGGATGATTCTAGGGGAGTTGGTCATATGGTTAAGATCACATTAGTCCTAGTTATTATGTGCTATATTTGAAATCATGTGATGAAGTGTTGTACAAGATATGAGGATGTAAAGTTGGCTACTTAGACAAAATTCACTAAGTTTCTATACTTAGCCAATTTTGTAAAAGGGCTCAAGTAGAGTAAAGTAAGCATGTTGATGAGGTCAAGGTAGAGGTTTTAGGAAAAAGTGATCATATGGGTTTATTAAATTTTGTTCCTAGCTTCTATGTGCTAAATCTCATGTCATTTGATGTAGCATGATAAGAGATGTGCATGTGTAAAGTTAGGATCCCAAGCATTTTAATAGTGTTTTCCCACAGTCAAATTTGAAAATGGCAAGAAAAATTTAAGTAGGAATATTTATGATGTCATATCTTACATGTAGGAAGGTTTATAGAGTAGATGAATATATGGATGTAATCTCCTATCTTAGAGTATCTTATGTGCTAAACTATAGGTCATGAGATAAAATGCATCAAAAGTTATGAAAAAATAAAGTTGGCCTTTGAGGTAGTTTTAAACATAGTTATCTCTATGATAGAATAATTTGAGTGATCATATTAATGGAAATATATCTATAATATGATAAGGATTTAGGAAGAGATGAGCATATGGATTTTTTTATTATCATGCCTAGTTTATATGGTCCAAATTTTAGAATAGGTAGATGAATGAAATAAAAGATATGAAGGTGCAAAATTAACCTTCTAAACATATTGAGATGGTCCCCATACTTAGTCAAATATGTAAAATGTAAAGTTTGAGCTTGTTAGAAAATATAATGGAGAGTGCTTAATAGTACATTGAATATCCAATGATGCATAACAAAGTCAATATGTCAAAGGCACCTATGAGTGAACATGCTAGTGACAAGTGTCACAATCATGGATTTTGAATAGTAAATCTATAGTGTAGTTCATATTCAAATAGTCAATGATTAATGAAATGATTCCAATTGTCTCAAAAATGGGAACTAACAATAATGTGCAGAAGGCATCCTCTAATGCCAAGTATCACATTCATAAAATCTAAGTAGAGATAAATATCAAGCTTGTTAGAAGATCTAACGATGAGCGAATGATCGTGTAATGAAGATATAATAGAGAAAGTGGACTCAAATGGGATCAAGTGTGTGATGTTTAATGACTTGAAGGTGAGTTAAATATTGAGCTACTTTGAAGAGATTTATGGAGTGTATATGTTCTAAATACTCAAGAAGTAGCAAGATGAGATAAAGAGCTCAAAGTTTAATGATAAGATAGAACTAAAGTTCATGCTAGTTTGAATATCTAACAATATGTGGGAGATTAGATCAAAAGATCCAATAGATGCATTTTAAAGTTGTAAAATTAAAGTTTGAAACCGTATAAATATCCAATAAAGAGAGTGAGCCTATCAAAACATGACACAATGGATGCATTTTAAGGTTGAGAAATTTGAATGAAGACCACTAGATTATGGCACAAAACTTAAGATAAATGTTTGATATTTAAATATTTTATCATCCCAATGGTCAAGTTGAGAAACATGTATGAAAGATTCATTATATGACATAGACAATGATATTGATTATTATGATCAATCAAATTTGTGTAATGAGGTATGTTCATCAAAACTAGAGCCCAATATATGCTAAATATAGTAAAAAATAAAAAATCATGGTGATGGAGCATGAATTTGAGAAGTGGTAAACTTGTTATTCAAGAAATATTGAACTAAGTCTAAGATGGAGTGTGATGTGTTATAGATGAAGTGTGAACATAGAAAATAAACAAAGATCTATATCATATGATTATATATGTCTTATAGGATATAGTAGAATTTATTGGTGTAATTGAATTATGTTGAATAGAGAAATATAGAGAAATAGGGACAGAGGGGTAGAGTAGAGAAGAGAAGAAGAGAGAATAAAGAGATGTGTATAGTATGAGTAGTTACATAATAGACATATAACAAATAATTGAATGAGAGTCATTTATGAGTCAAATTTTTAATTTAGAGTTATAGATCCATAACATAGATCTGACTAATAGGTGCCATCAGATAAGTTTATTTGATAATTAGTTAGGGAGTTGTTGCTTCCTTAGAGTAGGTTCTCTTAAATCAGGGGATTGGTGTCTCCTTAGGGTTGGTGACCTTAAACTTTGTAATGAGTGAGGTTTTTTATTGCAAGGCTAGATTAAAATATTAGATTTTAGTAGCTATTCTCATGGTGGGTTTTCTTATATTGGGTTTTCTATTGTACATCTACTATTGTGTCTATTTGTTTATATGTGATCTCTACATATCTTTATAATCTAAATTAAAAGTCTTATGAAGGAATAAGTAAGCCAATCTACTAATTCAATCCCCCTTTCAATAGATATTTGTGTTCCAACAAGAAACCCACACAATCAAAGGGGAAGGAAGACAACATGAGTATACAACCCCATGCATCATCCACATTCATCATCTCCAAAGAAGGTGTAAGCAAGACAAATCTGACCCCATTCTATTTGATCCTCATAGTAGGGAATAAGTTATGTCATAATTTCACGATCGATTTAGGTGCTAGTACGATGACCATGCCCAAAAAAATTGTAGATGTGCTACAATTACATTATGAACCCTTAAATAAAGGGGTGATGCAATTAGATGGAAAGAAAGTCTATACCATAGGTATCATTAGGTCTATTACCTTAACATTATGCTCTTATCTAATTATAACAATTCCCTAGGAGGTTGTGGTGATTGATGTCCTACCATTATTAGGACTATTTCTATCAAGAAATTTCACTACCAAGATAGGTGAGTACTTATCTTTAGATTGGTATTATTTGATCATAAGGACAAAATATGGATCAAAGTTGAAGATGTTGTTGAATCCTCTACATCATGAACACATAGCTGATGATGCTATGGTAAATTTTTAAGAAATTCACACTTTTTTCTATAAGAAAGAGATGTATTACATTGAAATGCTTGAAGAGGAAGGAGTGACTAATAATAGGAGCCTAGAGGAAGAAATCCTCATCAAATAATTCATTAAGAATGATCTCTTCACAAAATTTGATGTTACTATCCTAAGAACTTATATGATCTATGATGAATATTAGGCCATACTCGAGGTCATGAAAAATAATGAGGATCAAATTAAAAAGATTGAAAGTGAGTCCAAATTTTGGACTCTGCATTTTGATGGAACAAAATGCAATACCCTCTCCAAGGCTAGTATCTGATTGATCTCCCCATCTAATAAAGAGATCTTACAATCCTTTCACTTCAAATTTTCTTATACAAATAATGAATTTGAATTAAAAGACTTGGTCCATGGAGTTAGTCTTGACAAGTGTATGAATATTAAAATGCTAAAGGTGTTTAGTGATTCTGAGTTAGTTGTAAAGAAAGTGAGAGGGGTCACAACCACATAAAATGTATGCATGAGATCTTAATGGCATTAGATATGGGACTTGATTGAAGAATTTGAAGCATTTAATATATAGATCATTCTTAGATCTATGAATGTAGAAGCTAATAGAATGGTAATGATTGGCTCCTAATTTGATCTGGTGATCAATCTATTCACCAATGAATAAGTAGTGCAGGCGATCATCTAACCTACCATCCTAAATAATGATCAAAATAAGTAAGTGTTATAAATTTGTGCCCAAGTTGCCATGTTCCTTTAGTAATCATAAAAATTCATAGAGTGGTTGTAACTAAATATCAAATAAGTCTATGGGGACTAGATCATGAAACTAAAATCCAACAAACTATCGAAAGGGCTCATCACATAGAGAATCTATTTGATTATGATGATTTTAGGAATGAAAAAAAAAATCATAGATAAAGGTGACTAATCTAAGCTTGATGTCATAGTCAAAATAAAATTGAAAGTAGGAAAAGAAGTTCCCTAAAAGGATAAGGAGTGATTGATTTCCTTCTGCAACCACTATGAAGGGGTGATGGCTTGGACCTATGATGATTTGAAGGGGTATGACCCCGATGTCATCCAAAATACCATATATTTTGTCAAAGGGGGAAAGCCTATATGGAAAATATAAATGCTAGTAAACCTAAAAATTGAGTCTCTCATGGATCAAGAGTTGAGGAAATTGATCAACTCATGAATCATATACCTAATCAAACATTCAACTTGAGTGTTAAACTTGGTCCTAATAAGGAATAATAATGGAGAAATAAGGCAATCTGTATACTTTTGGGACTTGAACAAAGCAACATTTAAGGATCATTACCCCTGTCATACTATAGAGTAGATTCTCTAAATAGTGACAGGTGTAGAAATGTTCTCTCTACTGGATGGCTTCTCAAGATACAACCAAGTATGGGTAAATGAGGAATATATACACAAGACCACTTTCACCATGAAGTGGGGAACATTAATACATGCAAAGATGATTTTTGACCTATCTAACACTAGAACTAATTTATAAAAAGCTATGGATATAGACTTTTAAGGCCTAATAAAAAAGATCGTCCTCATTTACTTAGATGACCTCACTATGTTCTCCAAGAAGAAGGAAGACCACTTTGACCATCTAGAGAAGCTTTTTCAAAAATATTAAGAGTCTGGTGTGTCTCTTAACCCCAAGAAATGTGTTTTTAAAGTCTCACAAGGCAATTTGATTAGATACATGGTATCCAAAGAAGGGATCTCTATTGACCTAGATAGTGTTAAGGCTATCAAGGATTTGGCCTTGTTAGTTAATAAAAATGGGTTCCAAACTTTCTTGGGAAAGATCAATTTCATTAGTCTATTTATATCTAACTTCACAAGACTACTAAGGCTAATAAACTTGATGCTGAAGAAAGTTCAAGCCTTCAAATGGACCACAAAATGGAGAATAGCATTTGAAAATATTTAGGAAGTAATATCCATGACCCCCATGCTATTAAATCCTAACTTCTCCAAATATTTCATCATGTATGTCCATGGGAGTGAACATAGCCTAACAATTGTGTTAACTCAAAAGGAAAAAAAAGGGAGAAGTGAACATCTGATCACTTTCTATTCAATAATTTTTTTTGGGTATGAGGTTAATTACATTTTCATTAAAAAATAGGGTTTCCCCATCATCAAATGTCTTAATAAGTTTAGATAACTAATGGTGGGAATTAAAATAATGATGTAAGTGGTGAATTCTAGCATCAAATAATATATAATGGAAAGAGAGATCATTGAAAAAAGGGCCAATTTGATCAATAAGATCCTAGAATATAATGTTGAGGTTAGGCCAACTAAGGTGATCTGAGGAAGAGGGCTCTGTGAATACTTATCCCAATATACAAATGCCCTAACAGAAGAATATGACATATCAAAAGTGGTTCTACTAAACTAATATGAAACTATCAAGTCTTGGATTAATACACAACTCATTTCATACAAACTAACCAATATCTTGATGGTCTTCCTACACACAAAAAGTGATTCTATAGGTTATAAGAGGATAGCTACACATTGGTCCAAAGAGTCTTGCTCAAGAGAAACTTTAATGCAGATCTACTCCAATACATCAAAAAGCACCAAGATAATAAGATCATCTAAGATATGCACTTCACCCCTCTAGGTGGCCATTTCTTAGCAAAGACCACTATGACCAAGATCATGCATGTAGGATACTACTAGCCAACCATGCCTATAGATTTTTATTAGGTAGTCAAGAAATGCTAAAAATGTCAATTCTTCATAAGGAAGAGAAATAATTTGTCCATGCCACTAAACCTAATTGTGATAGATGAACCCTTCACACAATGGGGCTTATACTTCATTGACATGATCAATCCTATTTCCAATGCATGACACAAATGGATACTGATAACTACCAATTATTTCACTAGATGGACTAAGGTAGCCTTGATGAAGGAGGCAACTAAAAATATGATCCTTGACTACCTATAGGAATTTGTAGCAAGGTTTAGCCCACCCAAAATGATCATCTCTAATAATGCAAAGTTCTTACTTAGTTTTAAGATTTTTGAGTTCATGCTCTAAAATGGTTTTTTCCTAAAGACTTCATCCAACTACTACCCATAAGGGAACAAGTTGGAAAAATCAACAAACAAGAATATCATTAGGTTGATCAAAAGGATTGGTGCCAAAAAATAAAGGGAGTGGCATGTGCATTTGAAAATATATCTATGGGCTAATCAAATTACTCCCAAGCATATCTTAAAGACATCAATGTATTAACTAGTATACAAGAAGGACGTGATCATGCCTATTTCAATGAAGATTATTGATTTACAACTTTTGAAAGTTACTAAGATTTTAGAGAATGGAGTGATGGAGGTTAGGCTAGTGTAATTGATCAAAATCTAACAAGAAAGAGAGTAAACAAGTGATTTGAAGGTCACTCAATATCAAATAGTCAATTGATGGTTCAATAAGAAATCATCAGACCTAGTCTTTAAGTCAAAGGGAGGTCCTCAAATATGATCAAAGTGCCATGAAGCTAGGCAAACATGCAAAATTTTATTCCCTATAAAGGGGGCCATTTTTCATCATTATAAATAGATAAGGTAATGCATTTAAGTTAGAAGATGATGAAGTAAATGCATTAGGGATTCCAGTCAATGAAATTGACTAAAAACACTTCAACTAACTTATTGGCCTTCCCCTTGTATATAGTTAGTTACTTTCCCTTATTTGTTGGTATTTCCCTTTGATCATTTATTTTCCTTTCTTTGATTGTTTTTTCCTTTTGAATAAGTTTCATTGGCATAAGCAGATCATCCTGTTACTAGGTGTCCACTCTTTGAATCCTCTTATTTTTGAAACATTCTCTGAAAGACCATTATCTACCCACTCTCCCAGCCATTAATGTTAGATGCTCCATATTTCATGAATCCTCATGAATATCACTACAAAATATCTTGTAAGATTTTATTTAAGAATGTGTGCTACCCTCAGTATTTATGGGGTGATCGAATTTAAAATTTGCATGATAATCATGCTTATAAGCATTGGATTATAAACACCCCTCTCTTCATCATTTCAAACACTTAAACACCTTGATAATTCTAAGATCATTGAGTGATCGAGAAAAAATTCATAAGTAGAGAGAATCAAGCCAAAGATTGTAAGAACTATGAATATGAGTTGTTAGCCATTGTTTTATTTAGTGTAGAGAAAGCATTTGAGAAGAGTTTGAGAGATGGATATCTCTACATCCTCAATTAATAGGAGGAGATGTCCAAAAAAATAGATAACCCATAGGTTGTGTTGTTATGGTGACCTTACCCCATAGTATGTGATAATAAAATCATATGCTTCCACCTTTGCTCAGCTAAGGATTAAAGTGCCAAATGTCAAAATTATCACCAAGGGGTGTTGTAGGGACCCTTCACTAGTCCTAGAATATGTGAATGGGATCTTTGATCCCAAATTAGAAAAAAACCCAAATAACCTAAGGGAGAGTGCCCATGCCTAAATGATTCAAATTTTTTAGAGTAATGACTATGAGTTATTTGGGTATAGAGTGTGGAGTTCTATACTAGCCCAATACATGGTGCCTCTTATGCACCTATGCCTAGAAATATTCACCTTATGTGCAAATAGATATGATGATAAAACTATCATCAACATTGGAAAAAACCACCTAAAGGTGGAGATCAATGTCGATGTAATAAGGGAAATGCTCCAACTCCCAAGAAACCCTAACATCAACATATATAGTATGGAGATCCTACAAAATATCAGAGATACCCAAGTCTAAATGATGGAGTTCATTAGTTAGATACCCAAGTGTGAATGATGGATTTTATTGATTTAATCCTCTAGAGAAACTACACTGAAGCACCTCCTTTACCCATCACCCTCAAAATCTTTATGATGTAACACATAAAAAATGCATTTTCTATGTTGGAATTTATCTTTGAGATGGACTCTGAAGCTATGCTCAAATCATTAATTTATAATAAGGGTCAGTATTCATTTTGAATATGGTGAATAAGGAGAAGCTTTATAGGATGGAATTTATGGATTCCATCATCACCATCATGTAGAATGAATTATCAAACTTCTCAACATAGAATATCTTTCAGTATTCTACCTTCCTCCTTCACCTAATCTTATATCAATACTCATGCTTGTTCTCTTCATACTTCACCTTCAATTGCATTGAGACAAGAACACATTCCAATATGGTTATTTGTGTCACTATATGGATACATATAATATCAACTAAACAAGATTATTATGAGTTTTTTGAATCCTTCCTATCTCTAGTCATCATCAATCCCAGCTAAGAGGCCATTACTTTTAGGATGACCAAATTCTAGAGGCCATGGCTCATGTATGATTGAATTATAATTTATTGGTTCTCTGAGGACCATTTCATGTTCATTTGGGTTCACATATTTGAAGAGGAACCATTTTGGCTCCTATACTTACTCATAGATATGATATTAGTCTTGAAGTTGTCTTGTTAGCTCGACATAGTCAACTTAGTCTATGATATGGGCCAAAAAATAAGGCCTTGTATGATGCCTCCTTCTCAAGAGGAGGAATCATAGTGGTAAAGAGGTTTTAGGAGTGCCTTCTTATGCTCAAGCATGTAGATCTTGGCCTCGACTAGATTGATGATAAATAGAACTATGACTTGATCAGTTATATAGTTGCTTTTAAGACTATCACCCTATTCAATCATGATTCCTAATCATACCTCAAATAGTGAATCTAAATAGTATAATATGATATCATATATTATGTGGATCTGTCTAAGGTCCCATTGGACACCCACAAGTAATGGGAGTCATTTTATGATGTAGTATGACATTTTGACCCCATGAATAAATTGACAAAGGGTTTAAGGGTGTATCTCATCCAAAGAGACTAGATATAGAAAAAAATAGATGCCTATTGGAAATATAGATAGTAAATCAATAAGTTATTATTTAATTTTGAGGATGTGTACATAGATGAAGCATTTGGAAACTTCTAGGATGAGCACTATGAGGTAGAATCTCTAGCAAATAGAGAATTATTTGTCAAAGAAGAAGAAGAAGAAGAGGAAAAGGCTACTACTTATAAGGAAGAGGAGGATTCCCCTCAAGAGAAAGAAGTTATGATGATCTAGTATCCCACAAACTAGCCTCCTCCTCTATACCCATACCTAACTACCCCACAATAGTGATAGGTCTCTTTAGGGAATCTTATGATGGGGTCATCTCAGCCTAGATGGTGGCACAAGTTTCCAATACTTCCATCAAACCCCCACAAAATAATGTACACTTTTCTCAGCCCCTTATTTTGACTTATACTTCATTATTCACTCACCCTATAATATTTCTACCAATCTTATAACACTCTCCATTACCTAGCCATTCTCATCTACACAACCTATCACTAAGTTCATACCACTTTCCCTAATATAATCAATAACTTCCCCTATGTCATTTATGACTCCTCTACCCTCATCATATACATCAGATATTATAGTAAAATCTCCTTTCATACCCTTTTTATCCTCTCACCTTTCTCTCCATTTATCCTGATCCTTTACCCACTCGCCTCTGAAGGGATATCATTCACTGCTTTATAATAACAAGTGACCATTCCTCTTATCCTTCCATAAGGATCCCCCTTTGTAGGGGAAAATATTTAGTTACAAGAGTAATTTAATTAGTATATGGATATTTTTAGGAAATCCTTAGAGGCTTGGGTAAATAAAATAAGAGTAAAATAGGCCAAGGCCCTAGTAGTATCCCATATGCGGTCATTCTTTGACTCGACACAACAATCTCTAATGATTGCACACATGGCACCCCAAGTAGTCAAGACCCAAAAATAGATGTAATTAGGGGATTAATTAATACATACCATCATCCTCAACCTCATCTAGGCTAGAGCCACTAACAGGGTTGAATTGATGGAGGAAACACAAAAGTCCATCACTAAAGACTATATCAAGGTTGATCGAAAGTTGGAGAAGAAAGAGATGGAACTCAAAAGAGTGAAAGCTATGATCGACCACCTCAACACTGAGGTTAAGTTAAAAGATATGGATCTTAATATAATGAAGTTTTCAATTCGAAGTCATGTCACCACTAAGACCTTCTAGGTAGAGGCTAGTTAGAGAGCTTGACTATGGATTCAAGTAGCTGAATTGAAGACCAAGATAGATGGTCTAGATAAGGAAAAAGTGATCATGGAAGCCAAGATACATAAAAAATAGCTAGATTTTTAATATATTCATTAGATTATAATAGAGTACATCAATAATTTAAATAATAGATGTACTAGGAGTCCTTATCCAAGGACCAAGAGATCTTGTAATTTAAGAATAACCTCACTACCTACTCTTAAATCACAGGGATCCTCCCCATTGTCCAAATATTGTATGTATCTTATTGGGAGAGGATTAAAAGTGTGGAAATAAATTTGAATCTAGTGTCTAGGTTCATCATGAACTCATAGAGGTTAAACTCTTAGGTGAGCACATCCATATACTAGGTTATTGCCTTTATGTCCCTAAAACTTCAATATTCATAGCTTCTGGTCCATAAGCTATACAATGAAATGGTTGTTATGATACAGGAAGTAGGTGTGGATGACTAAAATCAAGTGGTATTAAATTTTAATGATTTTATGCTCTATAATAAGGTAGTGGAAAAGTGTAAGACATTCCTCAATGATATAGATAAGGTAGTCAAGGATAAGAAAAAACACATAAAATAGTTAGTCTATATGGGACTCCCCTCTCCATTCCTTATAGAAAATACCATCCTCTTAGAGGATAAAATAAAAGAGATAATAGAGTAGAAGCATAAAAACTAGACCATGTTCATGGCTTTCAGTCAATCACCAAGTGTCTCTGAGGTGGAGACTATATTGCATCTACTCGCCTAGTTAGAGCTTTAAATACTGCCAGTTGTTCAAGTCTTAAGCAACATCTCCTTTAAGGAGATCATTGATTTGGATAGAGAATTTAAGGCTCTTAAAAATAATAATTAGCCTAAATAAGAAGAGTGGACACCTTTGAAGGCTACTCTTTAGAAATTCTAAGTTTTGTGGTCTCTTCCCCCTTTTTTGCAATTTTACCTCAACTAGTCTATGAAACTAGAATTTTGGGTCCTTCCATCCACAAGCATATTCCTCTTCAAGTCTTGAGGAGCTACAGATCATTATCCACATTTTGGTATTTTGGAGTAGTTAGAATTTAGTCATAGACATGCTCAATGAGGTTTGACAAGTATGCTTTAAGCTTTTCTTTTCTTGGGGTCCCTTTTGTATTTTTTGCTAAGTCTCAACCTCCTACTATGATCATCACATAGTATCCCAATGATCATTCATCATAATAAGTTATCAGTTCACCCAAGAGTAGTGACAGTATTCCATGTGGAAACCTAATACTCATCCAAGGCTGGTCTATTTTTCTCAAAGCTTAAAACAACACCATTGGCTGATAAGATAATAGATGGGCCCATTATGTAGTTATAAATAGGAATGTGGAATTTACATGTGGCACCCACATGATTATTTTTTCAAAATAATGCTCAGCTTTTGTAAGAGTAGCACCAAATCACCATGTGGCATCATGATGTTCATAGGGAGCAAAGGTTTTTTGATTAGGACTTGAGATTGTTCCATTGGTTAATGGGATAATAGATGGGGGCCACAAAGTAATTATAAATAAGGAAGTAAACCCACCATGAATCATCCTAAGACTCCTCAAGAGTAATATTTTCATGTTAGACCTTTGAGTAGTGCTGATGGATGAGAGGAGTGGGTCTAACTTTCCTAAAAATCATACTAGAGGTAGTTTTGAAGGTGAACACATTTCCCCATTATGCTCCTTCTAAGCATCAAGGACATCATAAGGCATTTCAATTACACCATATCCAAGATTTTGAAAGAATAACTACACTCATGAGATGGTGCTCCCTAGTCAGTTACAATGACCTCATTATGGGTGGAAGTGCTTAGTTCTATGTGTCTTTCTCTTAAGAGGTCATTATTCCTATACAAATAGGGCTCTTTTATTTTGGAAAGGGGGTTGGATTTTAGATAATTTTTGGTACTAGAGAAGCCATAGAAATAGTCTAGTTTAATTATAGAATAAAATTAACTAGTAGTTATTCTATCTTTCATTATAAAACCTTAG